>CABHPQ010161716.1:0-41652 GCA_902168405.1 Peromyscus aztecus | reverse complement strand
GGTGTCATGTGCCCATTGGGAACACAAGCTCTCTTCCTGCCATGGGCTTAGGCTAAGGGCACTGACTTCTGCGGCAATTTTCTACATTTCCATTTCCACGTTCCCTGAAAGCAGAGGCAGAAAGACGGCAGTAGTGGTGGCCGCAGGCTGTGGAGGTGGGGGGGACTCAGCGGGGTCTGCCTGGGAGTGCCATTGGTCTCACAGGCCATACAGTTGAACTTGCTCACTGGTATGCTGGGCTCAGCATGACTAGCCAAGCGCAACTGTGCAGCAGCTGTGGGACTCACAAACCAGGTGCTGTTGTTCTGAGGAATTTTCCACTCTGGGTTAATGGCATCTTTCCAGTGAGCAGGGCTGGTGAGCCCATATTGGGTCCTGGGCCAAGGGCAGCTACCTGCGGCCTGCTCTGGGAACAAAGCAATGTCATGGCAAAGACATGGCTGCTGCCTTTGTCCCCAGGATGCTATGTGTATGGGACCAATGCACAGTGACCCCGAGGAGTACTCAGTGGCCGTGAGGAAGTGACCCTGTGGCTGTAGCAGCTACCAAACCCCTGGTAGCTTCTGGCCAGAGCCACCCAAGTGGCAGGTGTTACTTGGGTGCCTCTCTTGCTCTCTGCCGGGCTTCTCTGAAGGATCCCGAGATAAAGGATGCTTTTCAGGGAGCTCTGGAAGGAGCAGACTGGGCGAGCTTGTTGCTCAGCCATCCTGCAGCTTTGTGTGACTGTCTGATGGCACCAGAGACTTCCACAGACAGAAGAGCTATGGTCTCAGCCTCAGGAAGCTGGTATTTCCAAGAAGCCGCCTGCCAACAAGACAAACACTGCTGAGCACCTTAAAATGACCAGGCAGCATGGGCTAAGAGAAGATGGAAGGGGGGCTGTTGGGGACGGACTGCAGGGAGAGCAGTTTCTCTAGAGGAGATCACCTTTAAACCCAAACTGAAGACAAGAAAGGACCCAGCTCTCAAGGTTGAATGGAAGGCTCTGAGCTAGTTCCATAGGCCATGGTTAGCACTGGATTTCATGGGAGGACAATGAGAACCTGACAACAGATTTTAAGGAGAATAATGTGATCAAGGATCTGATTACAAATTTATGAGGTGTTCTGGGAGCCCTGTGGACTGTGTGGTGAGTCCTGACGAGCAGGGAGGCCTTAGAGGCATTGGTAATAGTTAGTGTAGTGACTGCACATTTAGGGAGAAGCAGAGAAGCTGCATGCATCTGGAGAAGCTGAGGGGGAGCAGGGACCTAGGATGGTTCAGAGGTTTGAAAATCTGGGTGGGTGGGCCACCATGATTGATGGGCAGGGAAGGCAGGAGTACCACTTAGGGTCCATTATGACTGGAACGCTAGGATGCCCATCAGAGGTTAGGGGTGGTATCCCTAGCCCAGTAGGGTCCTAGATGAGGTCCCTGACTCCAGAAACCCCAAGAGTAGTTCTGGAGCAGGCAAAACTACCTCTAACCCAATAGCTCTGAGTCCGGACCTGACAGCCGCTAAGAAATCCCTTCCCCATGGTCCACATCAGTTTACCACTTCCCTGTCATCAAAAACTTACACTCCCACCCTCTGCCCAGAACCCGCCTGCTCATAGTTTGCCAGACTCTCCCTCTCCTCATCCAAGATTCTCCCTCTCCCCATCCAAGATTCTCCCTCTCCTTCTCCAAGATTCTACTACTCCCTATTCAAGGAACTCTCTTGAGATGTAAATCTCAGGGTTAAATAATTTTGAGTTTTCATTTCAAGTCTATTTTTGGATGCCACACTATATCTGCTTGTATGACTGAATGTTTTTTTTTCTTTTTAAGGAAATAAAAAGGTTTATTTTGAATGAAATATGAGTGGCCGTGTCCCAGGAATACAGATTCAGGTTCCTTAGGATTTTTTGTTTGTTTATTTATAAATTTAAACATTAATCATGGAAAATTTCAATATATCTAGACCATAGACATCAAGGATCTTTCATGCATCTATCACCCAGGCTCAGGGCACACAGTGCCAACCTCATTCTGCACACTGTGGCTCATGGCTGACTATGTTTAACCCCAGTGCCATGAACCAAACCTGGAAGCCATACAGTGTCTATCATTCACTGGGTCTCCGTTCTTTTAAAATTTATAATTAATTTTGAATACAAGAGGGACTTAAATTTAAAACTACTTGATTGCTTCTTTTGTGTGTGTTGAGGGTACCTACAACCTTGAACATGCTGGGCAAGTAAGTACTCTACCACTGAGCTAAAAAATTTTTTTTAAATGTTTTGAGACAGGGTCTCACTAAGTCACTCAGGCTGGCACTGAACTCATAGTACAACCCAAGCTGGCCTGGAATTTGATAGCCCTGTGTCAACCCGAACAGCTGGGATTGTATGCCTGTATCTCCAGGTCTGTCACTTGTCTCAAATGGTTTGTTAAATGTTTGTAAGATCAACAGATCACTGTTTTATAGGGTCTGAATAAACATCAGCTTATCTCCAGTTTCTTTTTACTACGTTCTCTCATTTCTCTTTGAGGAAATTTATTGGTGATACTGTCCTTAGTGGGTACTATTTCCCAATCTGGTTCAGCTGTGTCTTCATGGTGGTGCTAATGACCACTCTGCACCATCTCCTCTATTTGCTGTAGGCTGGCATTAGATAAAGGCACAAGTGTGTCTGCCATGCATCCTGTGGGCTGCATGCACCCCAGGACAGCTATGAACGCAGCTGTTTATAGTCCATGTTAGTGTTACAGCGTTCGACACTCCTGATAGAGGTCTGCTCAGACTCAAGGTTGTCGGGGCACAAATCATTCCTGCATGCCACTGTGCTCTTTAATAAGGAAACACAAAATACTGGCTGCCTTCTGTGATATCAGTGGCCCCTGACCCTTAGCCCTTACTGGGGACTGTAGAACTCGGGTTCAAGGTCTTCTCCCTTCTTGTCTCTTACCTAAGGAGAGACTTTGCCCTGTAGATAGTAGTAATCAGCGGCACTCGGGATGATAGGGTCAGTTGCTGAGTCTTGGATCTTGTTTTGGAGAAATGTTCATTCCCCACCACTCCCCAGAGGTTGCTGATATTTTTCACCTTACAATGTGTGTGTGCACACAACTTTTGGGAGTCATTTCTTTTCTAAACCTTTATGTGGGTTCCAGAAACTGAACTCTGGTTGTCAGGTTAGTGTGGCAAGCATTTTTACCCACTGGTCCATCTCACCTCCCACTGCTGATCTTGTATCAGTACAAACTCACGTATTTAAATACAAGTAAAATGTTTAATGTATGGCAACAGTTCTTAGGAAGTTATGGAGCAAGCTCTTATAAATGATACAATTGAGAAATGAAGGCGTATTAAGGAAGGTAAGATATATGACCCCCAGTTCAGGCCATGCCTAGCTCACTAGGTCAAAGCTTCCCAGGCTTCTTCAGTGCAGACAATTAGTGAAGATTCAGTAATAATACTTTTAGAGGCCCTTAGGTCAAAGGAAATCACTGCCAGATGTATTTTTAATAGTTAGGCAAACCGGAGCAGAATTTATGAGCTCACAATTTATAGCAAACATTTGGAAAAGTTAGCAAACATGAATTATTATTATTAAATTTTTTGTTCTTGGTTATTTTTTTTTTTTTTTTTGACACGGGATTTTGGAGGGGTTTTTCGAGACAGGGTTTCTCTGTGTAGCTTTGCGCCTTTCCTGGAGCTCACTTGGTAGCCCAGGCTGGCCTCGAACTCACAGAGATCCGCCTGCCTCTGCCTCCTGAGTGCTGGGATTAAAGGCGTGAGCCACCAACGCCCAGTCTTGTTCTTGTTTTTTAAGACAGGGTTTCTAGTGTAGCCCTACCTGTCCTGGATCTCGCTCTGTAGACCAGGCTGGCCTCGAACTCAGAGATCCACCTGCCTCTGCCTCCTGAATTCTGGGATTAAAGGCATGCACCACCACCACCTGGTGATAAACTATTTTTAATCCTAATTATTCCTGGGATATGTCCATTCGCCAGAAATTTTGCTGCTACCACCCTTGTCTTGGCCTACATCGCTTTTCACAGTGATGCTTTCTCAGTGAGTTCCACACAGACACTACAGGGAGGAATAAAGCAGTCATCACGGTGGGTCTGAACCGCACTGAGCACTATGTGCAGAAGGCTGACGTCACCACTCCCTTCACACATCTGGCCGTTGAGCGCACTCACTGGAGTTACTTCGTGCTCCTCTAGCGAGAGTTCTGCAGCACTGGCTGTGGCACTGAGCCCGACCTGGCTTGCCCCACCGGGGTTATTTGTTTCTGGTCATGGTGCTTAAGAGGATTTGTCCCACATCCTTTGACTTGGCTCATACTTCAATAAACCATTGTTATTTGCTGTTTCCCCATTTGGTACCAGTGACAAGAGTAATTTAAAGAGAGAATATTGTAGATTAAGAACTGACCTTAAAAAAGCTCACCTGATCTGAAAAAGTAGCCAGCTTTCCTCATAGCCACTGGCTGTCAACACATACTTCCTTGTTGATGGGACTGAGAATTCCAGAAGCACTGAGCTGCTTCTACCTTCCATGGTGCCTACTCCTACATCTCCAAAGTGGGCTCTGGCATGGAAGGAAATGTCTTCCTGCTGATGTCAGGCATGCATGGCAGAGACAGCACACAGATGTAAGAGCATCACATGCCTTGTTTATCTAGTGGTTTCCACTTTCCCCTTCTGTCCCTCTAGTCCAGCCCCAGGACAAAGGCATCCACCTGCCCTCCAGACCTCTATACAAGAGAGAAAATAACCATTATTGTGCATGTTGACTTTTGTGGCCACTGACTACACAGCTGTAGTTGACAGAGGAACACAGGAGAGAAAGGTGAGGCTGTGTAACATCCCAGAGGTTTCCTTCAAAAAGGGTAAACTCGTATTTAACTAGTGTGTGTCCACTGACCCTCAAACCACAGAGCAGGTGAGAAGCCCTTATCCTAAGTGAATGGCTCCGACTCAAACCTAGGTGGACCCAAGCCGAGCTGCTCAGGGAGCCCTGTTGTGGGGGCCAACACATGCAACTGGTGCCCAGACCCCAGCTGCTGCCTAAAGCCTAAGCTAACTTTCTGCTGGCTGGAAGGATGGTAGGGGTACCTGGGAGCTTCCAGGAGCAGGGAGTGGGTGACAGCTTAGCCAGGAACCTTAGCTACCTACCATATGCTGAGAACCAGAGGGGGTGGGGCCCTATACTGAAAGCCACACATGCCATTCTTGCTGGTCCAAGCCACCTTTCTGCGCACATTGGCGGCCCCTAGGTCTGCTCCCATTCCCGCCATTGGTCTCTCAGATGTGTGGACAAGGTAGAACAATATGAGCTGTGTTGAGCCACCAGGTGCCACAGCAGCCTTGCTGGGTGTGTGGGAACTTGGTGTTGGCTCACTTAAGTCTGTTCCAGCCTCAGGTTGAAAACTGAAGCATGGGCATGCATACTTTTGAAGAGTCGAATGGGGCTGGATCATAGCTGTTCCCCAGCTCTCATAACCAGCACAGGCCTGCCTGCAAACTCAACACAGATCCCAGAATGTGCAAGGTGGAGGCAGGAGGATCAGAAGATGAAGATCGTCTATACGGGACCGTTTCAACAAAAGAGGCAGGTGGGTGATTCCATCTGGGACGTGTCCACGTGGAAGACACAGGAGCAGATGTGCATCAGTGCCCCGGACACTGGCCTCCTGGAGGTGTTTTTACCTTTGTACCCTCATTGATTCCTTCTAGTCCTACATGCCAGGCGCCCTGGCCAGCTGGCAGATCTGCTACAGTTTGTTGACCCAGCCTGTCTCAATCCTGTCCGCTAGGCTACCTTGCTCTGGGATATCTCCAACTTCCTACAGCTGCCCGCTCTGACACCCTACCCCTACTTCTCCTTGGGTATACAAGTTCTTCCTTCCTAAAGAACGTTCTGTCCCTGAAACATGGTAGTGTTGTCCTTGGAGAGCCAACAACCCCTCCCCCATAGAGCTTCTGATGGAGGGATGAACGATGCACCCCAAAAGATGTCCACATCTTAACACTAGGCAAACGGAGCTTCGGGAGCTGGGAGGACGGCTCCGTGGGTGAACTTACTCACCCACAGCATGAGGACCGGGGTCAGGTACACAGCACTCGTGTAATCAGTGTGGCAGCATGTGCTAGTATCCCAGCACTAGGAGGCATGATGGGGGCTCTGGGGGCCTGCTGACCAGCCGCTCTAGCCAGTTTCGTGAGCTCTAGATCCAGTGAGAAACCCTGTCTCAAAAACTAAGGTGGAGAGCAACAGAGGAGGACGTCCTAACCTCTGGCCTCCATATGTGCACAGATTCACAGTTTAAGGGGAAAAAGGACCACAGATTCGATCAAGAGTGGTGAGATGAGACTGCATCCTGATCTTATCTGGAGGAACTCAGACGCAGCTCCACTAATCGAACAGAGGGATAACTGACCCCAAAGAAGCCAACACGGCCATGAAGGTGGAGGCTGGAGTGACAAGAATCTTGCCCTGGAGTGGGGTGCACACGAGACCTAGGTTCTGGGCCTCTGGCTGCAGTTTTCATGGATTGTGGTATCTTGTTCCAGCAGCCCCAGGGGAGGAACACAAATCACAAGGATTGAAAAAATGATGGCAGACCTAGTCCTGAGTTACGCTGCTTGTGATGTGGGCCCTTGGGGCTCCCCTGAGCTTGTTCCCCCAGGAAGAATTTCCACTGCCTGGCCTTGCATTTCCCATCCAGAGCCTCTAGCATGGGAGGCGAGGGGTCGGTCCTAAGCCACAGAGCAACTGTCTTGAGAATCCATGTACATGTCTGGCTACAAGGTGACTTTAGGGTCCCCCAGACCAGACACGAGTAGATAAGCCAGCACACCTACTGCCCATCCCTGGTGGTGAAGACAGGGTGGGCAAAGACATTTTATAACCATGCACAAACTACCAGACGCTGCTTTAACAGCAGCGAGGAGGCTCCATGTCTGGTGAAGTCAGCACGTGCTGCTGGCCTGCCCAGGGCCCCAGTGGGAGGACTACATAGGCGGTCCCATTGTTCGGTGCTCTCAGGTGGAGGTTACACATGTGCCCTGGGAAGGTCACAGTTGCCGGAAACTTTAAAACTGGCAGGGCAAGGCAGGCTGGCATTGCCGGGGCAGCGACCCACAGTGCCAGCAGCTCTGCAATTGAACTCTGCTTTTTGCTTTTTTTCCTTCATACATTTTGTAAAAAGAATTTTCCTTTAAAAGGAAAAGGAGAAATTACTATCAGAATATTCCAGGTTTTTGGCAGACTTATTATTTCTACAGGCATCTCCGTATCAGGCTTGGTCATCCGTGGAGTGAGCTCCCTAGTTCATCAGCCAGTCCTAGAGCAGACTTGGGGATTCACGCCACTGACAGAGCAGGTCTGTTCTGGCTAGTCCTATCTCTGGCGACCACAGTCTCTCAGACTAGCGTTGCACCCAGGATCGACTTTCAGGTAAGTTCAAGAGGAGACCCAGGGGCTTCTCTGTGGTACGAGGTGCAGGACTTCCGTCTTCCAGCTGGTGTTTTAGCACAGCATGGGAACGGGACGGCTTTGGGGCTAGGATGAGGGCTGCCGGCAGGGTCCCTGCTTCTTTGTCCTGACCTCCCACAATCTCACAGGATGCCACGCACAGCGCTGATGGGGGTATTGTTCACCCTGGTCAGCCTGCTGGAGCTGGCTGTGACTCTGAGAATCGCAGCCTTCAACATCCGGACTTTCGGGGAGACTAAGATGTCCAATGCCACCATCTCTAGCTACATTGTGAAAGTAAGTTCAGGGTGGCCCATGCCTGAGAGCAGACAGACCCCAGGGGAGATGGTAGCTTCCCTAAGGCCCCGGAAGTCAGTGACCCTCAGGCCTTACCAGCACCCGGGTGGATGTCAGGGCTGTCAGATATCTGGCTGTCTGATGCCCGGGGCTGCTGGTGGCAGGACTGTCCACCCAGCCTGTCTTGCTAAGCTCTTGTGGCCCTTCCCCCAGATCCTGAGTCGCTATGACATTGCCGTTGTCCAAGAGGTCAGAGACTCCCACCTGGTGGCCACTGGGAAGCTACTGGATGAACTCAATCGGTGGGTGACAGTGCTGGGGTCCACCTCCAGGGGAGCAGCTTCCCTCCCTCCCTCCCTCCCTCCCTCGGTACTCCAGGGATGGAACCTTGCTGCCAGCTGCCAGGAGGTTCCCTCTACGGTTCCTAAGGACCTTTGGTGTCCCTTTTCCAGGGACAAACCTGACACCTATCGCTATGTGGTCAGTGAGCCTCTGGGCCGCAACAGCTACAAGGAACAATACCTTTTCCTGTACAGGTAAGGTCCTGCGCTGCCAAAGCCCGAGAACACAAGCACGGGATGTAGATACAACCCCAAATCTGTACTGCAGAGGATGAGGGTGGTCTAGAAAGCCCAGGGTACCCAGGGTACCTAGGAGGCCCTTACAGAGTAGGGGTAGCAATGTATATTACAGGGCAAGAGCACAGGGCCACAGGACAAGGTTGAGGCCAGGTGGGCGTCTACTCTGATGCCCCTCACAGCTTGTGACGAGACAAGAAGGCCTTGGGTTAGCCTTGCTGTGCCAATGTGAGTATACACCAGCCTCCCCTGTTCCCAGGACTGCACATTTCTAGAAGGCTGGGGCACAGGCTGGAGAGTGGCTCCCAGCTCTAAAGTCACCGCTGCCTGGTCTTTCCTTAGGCCTGACCAGGCGTCTGTTCTGGACAGCTATTACTATGATGATGGCTGTGAGCCCTGTGGAAATGACACCTTCAGCCGGGAGCCCGCCATTGTTAAGTTCTTTTCCCCTTTCACTGGTGAGTGCTGCTGGGCGCCACTCTCAGCCTGCCCAGGCCAAGCTGGAGTCACAACTTGCAGCTCAGTCAGACCTCTAGAAGCCCGTGGCAGGGCTGCCCCCGCACCCCCCACTCCCAAGGACAATGCTTATCCTCTGGGAGACTGTCACACACTGACCACCCTGCATGAGGCCCCAGTGCATCTGCAGGCCCACTCCAGTTCAGGCTGGTCTCTGGGTACCACGGTCTTGGCATGTCTGCTGTCTCCTCAGAGGTCAGAGAGTTTGCGATAGTGCCCTTGCACGCAGCCCCAACAGATGCTGTGACTGAGATTGATGCCCTCTATGATGTTTACCTGGATGTCCAAAAAAAGTGGGACCTGGAGGTGAGCGCATCCTAGGGCTGCGGGTTCTTCTGGCCCTGCCTGCCCCTGGACCAACAGGTGTGTTTCCCGGCAGGACGTCATACTGATGGGGGATTTCAATGCTGGCTGCAGCTATGTCAGCTCCTCCCAGTGGTCTTCCATCCGCCTCCGGACAAGCCCCATCTTCCAGTGGCTGATCCCCGACAGTGCTGACACCACTGTCACATCCACACACTGTGCCTATGACAGGTAAGCAGCCAGGATGTGCTCGTCCAGCCGCAGAATCAATGGCCTTCACTCCCTGTCTCCCAAATGAGGCAGAAACTCTGGTTCACAGGGTCCTGGCTTTCTTGTCAGAATGGCCGCAGGTGGATGGGGCCATCTGGGTGTCCCTCACATGCTAGCCCCTGCCAGTGCAGGGCCCTCTTAATGCTCACGGATGGATCAAGTTTGGACCCCGGGCCAGGAAACCATGACCTGTGTGGGACTAGAGGGTGAAGGAGCCTTGTCCTCTGACGTCCTACAGGATCGTGGTTGCTGGAGCTCTGCTCCAGAGTGCCGTTGTTCCCAACTCAGTTGGTCCCTTTGACTTCCAAGCAGCATTCGGACTCACCAAGCAGCTGGTACGTGTCCTTTCTTCATGTGGTTTAAGCTAACCCGAGTCAGCGAGAGCTGGCTTGAGTGATTCCCGAGAGTGCTCCTGTTTCCCACACGACGTGGCTGGAGGTGGTTTAGGTCAGGAGCAGCAAGACTTTCTACCTGCTCACCCTCTCTGGCCCCATGCCCTCCCCACCTCTCTAGGCTGAAGCCATCAGTGACCACTACCCAGTGGAGATGACCCTCAAGTGAACCTGATGTCATCAAGCATCACAACCATATGCTTGTGGTGAGGAAGACTCCAACTGTCCAACCAGACATGTATGGTAGTGCAGCGTTCTACTGCCCAGGACAGACAGAACGTCCACCATTCGGACTAAGAAATACTGTTTAATTGGGGTAAATAAAGCTGAGCTCGAGCAGTTGGTGGTATTGTCTGTGCATCAAGTCCTTGCTCCCCAGGCATCTGTCGCCTGAGGAGATCTGGGCTGCACACTAGGTCCAGTCTCTGGGCTGTCAGTGTTTCTCCAGGGCCTTGACCAGAAGGTCATTCAGGCGGCCTACCATGGGCCGGGGGTCATCAACGAGTCCTGCTGCTATCATGGCGTTCTCATAGATCTGAAATGTAGGGATTGGACAGTAAAGTCAGAATCAGGGGTTCAAGTCCAGCCTGACCTACAAGTGACCCCTAGGAAGAGAGCAGCTTCCTACTCCCGACGCAGACAAAGAGAAATGCAGTCCATCTCACCTGATCCACCAGCAGCTGGGCCAGCTCCGGCTCGCGCTCTCTCAGCTGACTGAGCTTCTTTATTAGGGTGTGCCTGTGTCATGGAAACCAAGAGGGAAGCCAGCTCTAGCTGAGCATCACTAACCCAGAGCTTCTGCTGTTATGTTATGATTATGAGAACATTAAAAACTACAATGGATCTGTTCAGTATGAAGAAATACCCAGATTCTAGAAGTCACCCAGACAACAATCACTGTAAGAGTGTCAGTTATCACCGGGCAGTGGTGGTGCAGCCTTTAATCTCAGCACTCAGGAGGCAGAGGCAGGCGGATCTCTGAGTTCGAGGCCAGGACAGCCAGGACTACACGGAGAAACCCTCTCTCATAAAACAAAAACAAACAAACAACAACAAAACTATGGAGCTCTTTAAAGAATTGATTCCACAGAAACCCTAAAGCAGCTAAGGCTTATAAATTTGATTATGACAAAATTAAGATCTTCCTGTTATCAAAAGACACCTTAAGATGTCCGGGCGGTGGTGGCGCACGCCTTTAATCCCAGCACTCAGGAGGCAGAGCCAGGAGGATCTCTGTGAGTTCCAGGCCAGCCTGGTCTACAGAGGGAGATCCAGGACAGGCACCAAAACTACAAAGTGAAATCCTGTCTTGAAAAACCAAAAAAAAAGATACCTTAAGACAACAGACATTTGAAACTAAAGCCAGGCATGGCGGCACACACCTTTAATGCCAACACAGGATGCAGAGGCAGGCGGAGGCCAGCCTGGGCTACATAGCAGGCTCCAGGACAGCCAAGGCTACATGGTGAGACCATCTGAAACAAACTAACCAGAGATGAACACCGAAGAAGAGAGCTCAGTAGGAGAGCAGTCTGGGAAGACAGGTTCTAAGGCAGTCCCTAAATGTAAGGTGTTCACCCCATCATGGACCTGGGGCTCCTCTGTGGGGACAGGCTGAAGCAGCTCACCCAGCCTGGACCACTGAGGACTCTACAACCTAGAGGAGCATGTGTTCACAGTGACCCAGTTCCCACAGCTCCAAACTGGAAGTCACACAAATGTCTGTCCTAAGGTGGATGCACACAGTGAATGTTGAGAGCGGTACTCTGCCATGTGCACCAAGATCCGTCCCTTAAAGTTAAAACACGGCAACTGCCGCAAATGGCTTTAAGGGCAGAGAAGGCAAAAGACAAAAACCAAAACGACAACAGGCAACGTGAGAAAGTGTCAGGTTGTGGTTTAACTCAAGTAAACAGAGCTCTAGAGGGGAAATGGGAAACAAATGAGATCGCCAAGGGCCTTCTCTTACAACCATCCTTACATTGCACACACGCTTTTTTAAATGATCTCCAGACAGAAGATCCTATGCTCACACAATCTGTAGGAGGCCCTGACAGGTGTGGGCTGGAGCCTGGGCACACCTGGGGTTGATCTCCAGCGTGGGCTGGAGCAGCTGGGCACGTTCCTCCTGGGTCTTGGCGAGCTGCTGCATGCGCAGGAAGTGCCGGGCAGCCCCCATCTCCAGCACGGTCACCATGGCAGGGTGGGTGTCCAGGCGGAAAGTCACCTGCAGGCAAGGCCCAGGATGAGGAAGAACACAGTAGTGAGGGCCCAGGGCTGACAGGGTCTGAAGCAGGGCCAAGTTAACCAGGCCACCGGGCAGAAGGCAGACTGGCCCTATGGTGACACCTGCTTCTATAGCAACTGCTCCAGTAATCTGTCCAGGCTATGATGACAGAGCACAGCTAGATGTTCAAGGGGTATGGACTGGCTCCGATCCTGCTCCCCAGTGGCTAGAAGACCCTCCTGCGTGGAGAGGCAGAGCCTGAGTTGCTCAGGTGAGGCCTCTTCATGACTGGAGGCACAAACAGGACGCTTGTGTTAGTGAGGTCCTCAGGAGAGTAAGGTCAGGAGGAAGCAAAAGTTCAGAAGCACCCTCCTGAGGCCTAGACCCCACTGGGGTTTAGAGACAGTACAGCCTGGCGGCTTGAGAGGGTGACAGTGCCAGGCAAGACAAAGCTTTGATGGTGAGATGCTAGTGCCTGGTGGAGTCCTACCCTGGCTCCAGTGCCATCTGTGGACCTCAGCAGGCCAGCATCTGACAGCTAAGTCAGGCTCTGAGAAGACACCAAGCTCCACAGTAACTGCAGGGAGGTGTTACCTTCACGTTGGTGACCCGAGACCCCAGTGCATTCCTCATCCAAGCCATTAGCTCGTCTGTTTCCTTCTCGGACAGGCGTTCACCAGCTGTGCAAGAGAAGTGAGTGAGCCTAGGGGCCACTAACCACAGTCTCACTTTATGGGGGCCATTTAGTACATTCCTGAGCTATCTCTAGCTCACTCCCCAGGAACTAGAGATAGAGGCTCTTGGAAATGCTTTTCACTGACACTGAAAACACTTGTGGTCATCTTTGTCTTCTGCAAATTTTTTAGGACTTTAAAAAGAAAAATCTGAGCCCAACCATGGTGGCACAGACCTGTAATTCCAGTACTCAGAGCAGTGAGACAGGAGCATCAGGAGTTCATGGCCAGCCTGGGCTACAAAATGAATGCCTATCTTAAAACAAAAAAAACAAAAGGGTAGGAGCATTCCAACTCTCTCCAAAAGTCTAGTCAATTGCAGGACCCTCCTAGGAGGAGAGCAACTCCTGGGCCCTGACATTCCCCACTACTTGTTAAGATGGCCCTGGGGAAGGTGACAGTCTCCTGCCCAACATTCACATGGGACCATGCCCCAGAGAGAGATGGGAGTCAACCTGGAGATGTGTCCTCAAACTTTTCCTCCTTGTAGTGGTCAACGACGATGTCTGTCTCCACCGAGATCAGCTTCTTCTTGTCAAACTCCCGCAGGTGCAGCAAAGTAAGTTCATCGAACTGCTCGTAGCAGAAGAGCACCTGCAGGCATCCAAGCCGGTCAGTCCGCAGCACAGGGGCGCTAAGGACACTGGCTCTGGCTGGCTTGGCACAGATGCACATTTTATACATCTACCTAATGACAGCCACATCACAGACAGTCACTTTCTCCCACACAGAGTTGGGAGTTCAAGCCCTTCCCTCAGAGCTCAGACTCTCTAAGATACCATCTTTGGCCCGGCAGCAGGCCAGAGCCCACTCACCTCAGTGTGTTTCTGCTTCATGGCCTCGTAGTACGGTGAATGCTCAGCCAGGTGACGGTTAGGGGCACACAGGTAATAGATGTTGCGAGTGCCAGCCTGCATTCGGCTGGCATAGTCGGATAAACTGGTCAGCTGCCCAGCAGGCAGGGCTGAGGACTCGTACCGTAGCAGCTTTGCGATGTCCTCCTACACACATGTGGATAAATCACCGCTTACCCCAGAGCCGAGACTGAAGCAGCGTCCCCAACTCTGATTCTTGATGACTCCCTAGCCTGTCCCCAAGACGCGATGGTGGACTCAGAGTTCAGACAGGCCCATGAGCCCCACTGTCCATGGAAAAACCTTTTAACCTAGGTGGCTTAGGGCTTCCAGAAGAGCTGGGCAAACTGTTTCAGGGTTGCCAGCCTCCATTCATGGCAGACACTGCTCTGGGGCCTAGTATCTTCTCTCTGTTCTCAGTGACAACTGGACCCAGACAAAAATTCCACATTTCCCAGCCTCCTCGGAGCCAGGAGTTTTCCGGGCAGCAGTTCTGGAGTACATAGCAGGGACAGGGTCTTTAGGAACAGGACACAGATATGACCAATGCAGCCCATATGGGCTGTGCACAACAAGACCAGCAGTAAGGCAGGTCCCTGAAGCTGCTGGCTTGGATGCTACCTTATCCAAGCCACTGCCACCTCTGACCATCCCAGCACAAGAGCTTGGGGAGAGAGTGTGAAGAACAATCGGGGACAGATCAAATGAACATGCTATGCCTTGGATGCAAAACAGACAGAGGCAGACAAAGACAGAGGTTTTCAGGCCTGCCAAGGCAAGGTGCAGCCACATCCATATCAAGGCGCATCTGGCTCTTACTGCTCTTACTGTACAAAATCCACCTAGTGGACACATGTACTGAGCACTCAGAACAGGCCCTGGCCCAGCAAGTGCTCTGAGCTAACAGTGAGATCGGGAGTAGAGAAAAGGCTCAATGGTTACAGAGTTTGCTGCGCGCGCTTCCTGAGGGCTGGAATTTAGACCCTAGCACTCACACATTGGGTGTCTCATACACCTGCAACCCCAGCTCCAAGTTGGGGCTGTTCGGCTTCCAAGCAAGCTGAGAAAATGTAAGTTCCAAGTTTAAGGTGATAGAGTGCCTTAAAAGACATAGATGGGGTGAGAGAAGACCACCTGACACTCTCTGGCCTTCATGGGTACACCTGCATACATGTATGCACACACACAGATGCATACATCAATGAATAAATCTTGACAACTGAAGTCAATGGGAGTGAATGGTATCATACACTGGGTCATAAATGCTCCCAAAGGCTCTGGCACACTGATGAGCTCATGGCTAAACGGGCTGACAGCAGTGGGGACCTCAGGACTGGGGTGTCCTTGTCCATAGCTTGTCAGCTTCCTGTCACCACATGCTCCTAATGCATCACCAAAGGTCACTGAGTGAAAATCGATCTTTCCTCTCCAAGCTGATCCCCTGACTCTTGTCACAGTGATGGACAAACAACAAACGGAGACCTTAACAGACAAGTACTGCCCGACCTGTTGACAATCTGGTGGGCATTGATGGATTTTACAGCATGCAAGTGATACTTCAATAAAAAAGTTCCAAACTGTTTAGGAACCAATGCATCATTTTTCAGCAATTAGCTGTATAATCAGCTAAATTCCTGGCTCCAGTGGGGTGCTAAGGACTCCACCAAGAACACAATGACTACTGGCTAGGTTTTGTCATCCCAACACAAGCTACAGTCATTTGGAAAGGACTTCCAACTGAGAAAATTCCTCCACAAGACTGGCCTGGAGACAAGTCTGGGCGCATCTTCTTCATTAATGATTGATGTGAGAGGGCCCAGGCCACGGAGGGGTGGTGCCAACCCTGGGTAAGTGGTCCTGAGTTGTACAAGAAAGCAGGCTGAGCCAGGTGGTGGTGGCACACACCTTTAATCTAAGCACTAGGGAGGCAGAGGCAGGTGGATCTTTATGAGTTCAAGGCCAGCCTTGTCTATAGAGTGAATTACAGGACAGCCAGGGATACACAGAGAAACTCTGTCTCGAAAAACCAAATAAAGAAAAAGAGAAATGTAACTAAGACAGTAACTGTACCCCATCCTTACCCTGCTTTTCTGTATTCTCCTTGAACCCACAACACCCTCTTCCTGCCAGCTGCTGGGGCCAGGGTGTCAAGGGACAAGAGGCTTGGCTTCACAGCTAAGAGCACAAGGCCTGTGGGACAAGGGTATGCGATGGCTGATCTTGACTGTCACCTTGACTGGACTCAAGTGCCTAGGAGATAGCCAAGCACACCTCTGGGTGAGTCTGGGAGGGTGCTTCCAACCTCTTCCCCGGCACCAAAGGATTCCAACAGCTTTGTACAGATCTAAGCTCTCCATTCCTGTTCGTTTCCCCTCACTAACAAAAGACCTAAGAAAATCAACTTGAAGGAGCCACAATTAAGTGAGGGAAGCACTCGTTCCGAGTGTGGGTGGCACCATGCCAGAGATTGGGGCCCAGGTGAAAACAAGAGAAAAAAGAGACAGTCAGAAAACACTGGAGTTCTGTGTCTCGGCTCCACCACATCTTCCTCTCCACACCCAACTGAAACCTCTGTCACCAAGAGCAGCTCATTCTACACTTGTTAGAATCCCAACACAGTTAAGGACATATTCTACGTCTATTAGGAGACCCAGGAGCCCAGAGTTCCCACTGCTGACCCCTGGCAGCAGAGGGCAGGTGCCCACCTGCCTTATCACCACGTCCAGGAGAGCCTCCACCAGTTTCCTGTGTAACAGGGCCGCGGCCGACCGAGAGGACCGGAAATCAGCCTACCTTGATGTCTTGCTCTGCAGTGGTCACAATGCCCTCCCTCATGAATAAGCCATAATCTTCAAAAAACTTGGCATATTTTTCAGCGTCTTTCTTACTCTGGTCAAGGAAGAACTTGATCAATTTCTGCTGTAGAACATCCCGGAGTTTCCTAGAGAACAGAAGTTACGGACTGTGACCAGGGCTTTCTACGAAGTACCAGGGCCACAGGGGCATGAGAAATGCACACTGCACCAGAAACCGAAGGAACAGGCCCAGCAGCACACCTGGACACAGGAGACCCTGCGCTGGCCCCAAGTGAAGCTCACTGTACCCTGCGGAGAGTGGCAGTGCAGACTTCCAGAGGACGACCAGCAGCGGACATCCTGAGAAGGTGTCTACCCTGAGCACCAGCAGGAATCCCGCATCAGGAAAAAGGAGAGTGACTTCCACTGTAGAACATGACAAAACAATTCTGAACAGGCTCAGGGTTAAAACAGGGCAAACACTGCTGAAGCCACCAGAAATTGCCACCTAACAATCCTAGAGACAGGAAGAAATGGCTGAGTCAGAAAACAAGTCAGGCGGTGGTGGTGCACACCTTTAACCCCAGCACTGAAGAGGCAGAGGCAGGCAGATCTCTGAGTTCAAGACCAGCCTGGTCTACAGAGAGAGTTCCAGGATACCCAGAGCTACACAGAGAACCTGGTCTGGATAAAAACAAAAACAAAAACCAAACCCAGGAAAAGCCCAGTAGGAATAAGGTACAACACAGTACATGTGCACACAAAAGCGGCACCTGAGCCACAGAGCTCCTCGTAGTTAGGTCAGTACTGTGTACATCCATGACCTGGGACACACTGAGTAGATTACACGCACACGGTGTAGTTTGGCAAAATGTGGTTCTGTGAGCAGGACATTTGACATTTTTACTGCAACGGCCTAAAGCAGTTTTATACACAGTGTCAGGGTCAAGTGCACAAGAGGGCTTTAGTGAAGGATGGTCACCGTCTTAGGTTTTCTATTGCTGTGATGAACCAGAGCCAGGAATCCCAGTGCCTGGTGTGCCTGGACCAGCACAAGGGGCACAGTGAGCCTTGCTGAAGGGACAATGAACACAAAGGCAGTTCCAAACCAGAATAATGTAAGAATACAATACATCTAGACCGGAACACATTGCGCCCTGACTAAATGGGTCATCAGTCCACAGTCCATGCAAGTGGTAAACATTTTTAAGTATACTGAATACCACAGAAAGAGGTGTCTAGCATGTATGAATCCCTCAGTTCAATCCCAACACCACTTTTAAAATTTCATAAATAGGTGAAATACTGAAAATTTGCAGAAGATTACAGAGACATTCTTCTAAATAAAAAAGTACCCCCGGTTTGGGAAGGCAGCTCAGTGGTAGAATACTTGCCTGGCAATAACCTCTTTGTAAAAACAAGCAGAGAGAAACAGAAAAAAAAAACTAAAACAACCCCCCCCCAAAACAATGATGTGTGTGTATGTGTATAAACTTACACACCTACACTTCATGTGACACTCACGGAGAGAGAGCAAGAGCATCAACCGGAGAGAAGCCTGGAAGACATCCCTTCACCCCAGTGTCAAAGAGAACACCACTAATCGAGGGACAAGTCAAAATCCCACCCCACCCACAGGACCAACCTCTTCCTTCCCTGGGAGCGTCATTTCCAAATGCAGGGCCCTCTAGAGAATGACCGGCCTGATGCCACAAGGATGCCACTTGCTCTGGGGACAGCAAACGAACTGGGCCTATTTCCTCAGGGCTCTACAGGACCACTGCCACCAGGCGCAAAGCAGTGGTCGGCAGTGACGGCACTCGACATACCACAGACAGCTCCCCTGCCGTGGTTACTGTTCCTTTTCCAGGAGGAGAGAGGGTCACAAGACTTTCTCAGGACAGAAACCAACCCTCCCTTGAAATTCCAACCATTCTCCTGCCACAGCCACACAGTCTTGGAAATGCTGAAGTATAAGATGTGGGGAGTCGGCTGGAGTGGACTTGGTGCAGCCCCTGTGAGTCGCCATGCTCCTCTGAGGTAACCCCAACCGTCCCCACAAAGCAGAACCCTACACTCTCTATTTCCCTGCCAGCTCCCTCTCTACTCTGGTACATTTCTTGTGTCTCCCAGGAGACACACAACATCACAAAAACGTGCATGCTCACAACCTGAGGAGGAAAAGCTCTAGCCCCAGTGGGGCTTGAGGATAGACAATAGCAATGATAGAGCAATGCCAATCGCTGGTTCTGAGTTCTACTGGGGAGAAAGAAGTCTTTGTAGGTTGGCAACACCCAAAAACACAGAGGAAAATGGCGTCAGGAAGACACCTCTGCCTCAGGGGGTCTAAAGAAGAAATATTTTTAGCCCACTCCCCAACTCAGGAAGATTCTGATTCTTTTAACATTCTGACTAAGGCAGCTGCTTCTGCACAGGGCTGACCACCAGCCCTGAAAACAGAACAGCAAGGAGGCGCTGGCGGAACACCCCTCTCTGTCACTTAGGCTCCTGAGGAGAGACTGCCTCAGTGCCTGGTGCTGCCGGAGGTGGAGGATGAGCACGACCTCCCAGTCAGACTGGGGAGCTAAAGCCCGGCCACATCACCCCAGGACTCTAGGCTGTCTCCACACAGGTCAGGCCTGACCTCTTAGTTTCAGAAGAGCTTCCCAGACCCAAATCAGCTCTGGGCTTGGTTCCAGGGTCACCCCTGCCTCACCCAACTCTGAGACATGGTGCCTAGAGTCTCTCCAACTGTGGCCACACCTAGGCTGGGTGGAGGGACGGGTCAGAGCTGGGGTCATCTCCCAACACCAGTAATTCTTCAAAGACAGCCCAAGATAGCCCACAACCTTCTTCATTAGTGGAGAGCAAGGCTTTAGGGGCGTTCCGAGCCCGTCCTGTGCCTGCACATGCACCTCGGCACCTTCCCCACCAGCAATGGGAACGCACCATCGTGCCCAGAGCTGCCCTGCACTGCCGGCACGCATCCTGCAGCTTTGGGTTCACAGCATCAGAGTAGGCTGAGGAAAAGGACCAAGTCCTTTCTTCATTCATTGTACGCTTGTATTTAATGGGAAAAGTAACTTGTGTTCCACCCTAAGAGCCTGGATAAATAAAATATACCTACTATGCAGTTGTTACAAGTGCTTCCCAAAACCTGACTTGGAGCGCCTGTGACCAAAGGGGACAAGCTGAGGCCCCCGACATCACAGCCCAGCCCGGTCCCATCATAGCTCCACTGCCTCTAGGCTCAACCTCAGCAGCTGCCCAGCCAATCCCAAATTCTTCCTGACCACAGAATGAATGAGTTGCTCAACAGTAAACCTCATTCAAAGGTCAGGACATGGAGGTCATGGAGGGACCCTGCCCGCAGGCCTCTCTTCTCCCTCTGGTTTTGGCTCTGGAAGCAATACCTGGGCAGAAGGACAGACCAAGTAAAGGACAGCCCTCACGAGAATGCCAGACGAGGTGCCATCTAGGCTTACCTGATGAGCGCACTCTCCTGCAGGAGCTCTCGGCTGAGATTCAGGGGGATGTCCTCACTGTCCACCACACCTGAGGAGACAGCGAACATCAGAACTCCTGTACAGATGGCACCTCAGCCATTACCTGAGGTCTTCACATTCTGACTGCCTTCTCCTCACTTTCCGGCCTCATGGGAGCCATGGGTGGTAAAAGAGGGGCAGGAAGGGCAGGGGAGCGCTGCTCCTCAGTCCTGCATAGCGTGGTGGGCAGTACAGCAGTCCCAGGGTAAAACTGTCTAAGGGCAGGACTGGCCGGTGCAGGGGGTTGGTGCCTGTTGGAGCACACAGGAAACATGTTCTGGCATTCAACTTCAAAGTACTAAGCTAGTGCATAATCTCAGAACTTGAGGGACTGAGGCCTGAGCTACATATAAGACTCTGTCTCAAAAGGAAAAAAGTGTCTAACTGTATCATGGATAGTGTTGGTCTTTGTGCTTTGAAAGTGAATGCTGAACTCTGTACTGAACTGTAATCTCAGGTCCAGCATAACTCAGGCGTAAATCTCAAATTCAAGCCAAATTTCTAAACATGAAAGAACTCAACGCTCCTCTGCCTCCTTGATCCACCAGGACACCTCGGCTGTTTCCCAGAGGCGCTGCAGGCCCCCTGCGTGCTGCACGCCGAGTCCCACTGGGTGATGGTGGTTTGAGACAGCAAATGCAGTGTGCATCATGAGGACACATGACCGTGACAGTGAGGACACCAGGTCCACACAAGAGCCTGGGTGGCAGCAACAGTACCTCGGACAAAGCGCAGCCACTTGGGCAGGATATCTGTAGCCTTGGTCTGGATGAGGACCTTGCGGCTATACAGTGCCACGCTGGAGCCCAGCTCCCTGCTCACGTCAAACATGGATGGTTTCTGAAAGGAAGGAAAGACGATGACCAGTGGTAACAGCAGAATCCTCCAGATAAAGGGAAGGTAGGATCAAGGACAGCATGGCAGAGGGCCAACAGCTCCCTAGGCCACACAGATGATGAGCCCTGGGGCGAACAAGGCCAAGATGAGAGAAGAATGTACCTAGTCCTCACAGGGTCAGCTCTGCTAAAATCTACAAGTGCTCTGGAGGGGATGGGGCACGCTCCCCAAGCTGCACCCAACAGAGGACACCAAACAAGTCTTCTATGTCCCCCAAACAGTCACACGTTACCAGGAGTCAGAAGCAGCAAACCAGAGCCTCCAGGCCAAAGTCAGCAGAGCCTCCCCAGCACATTGCAGATGGGGCCTGACCCTGGGAAAACAGGACTCTCTCCCAACACATGAAGCCATGGAGCTGGAATTTGGGCATTACAGGTCCCAAGGCCTGCAGCCTCACTGGTCCACTGAGGCACCAACTGGGAGTTGGCAATGCTCACACTGGGATCACAAAGCCAAAACCCGGCTGGCATTCCTCTTAGAAAACACCCACCGCCTTAGCACTGGCTGCAGCTGCCGTGCGGGCTGATCTAGGAAGTCCCATGAGCTGAGACTCAGCATTTCTGCTAATCCATGGACGCCAATAGTCCTAGCCGAATACCTCACTCACGGGCAGGTAGGGCCAGCGCCAGCCCAGCCCTGTTCCAGAGAGCAGTATGAACCGAGTGCTGTCAGGGTCCACTGAGGGAGGGCAGGAGTAGAACCTGACTAGGCTTCCACACTGTGGACTTGGCAGAGCTGCTGCTGCAAACCAGGGAGGCAGAGGGGAGGTGGGAGCAGCCGTAGTCTGCAGAAGCCTCAAGCCTGCACCACACCGGCAACTGTATGCAGCTCTTCTGAGGGAGCCCCCCACCCCCCTGCGCTGTGAGTTAGTCCTGGACCCAGGGCAATGCTGTGAAGAGCCAAGCACCTCACCGTCTCTGGCACATAGAAGATGCTGCGGATGTTGAGTGGTGCATCTGTCTTGTAGTGCAAAGTGAAGCGGGGTTTGTCATAAGCCTGAGCAATGTAACGGTAGAATTCTTCATGCTGCAACTCACTGATGTCCTTTGGGTCCATCATCCAGATGGCCTAAAGATTGATATCAAAAGGGAAGTGTCGTGTTCAAAACATGTTTCTCAATGACTGCACAGACCTGGGATGAGACCCACAGACAGACCAGCAGGGATTAGGAAGCCCCCACACTGGTGCAGGCTGAAGGTAAGTGAGATACAAAAGGCCCTGGAACAAGAGCCCCTCCCTGTGACAGTATGCTGGGAAGGACTAACCAGGGGACGGGGCATGGGTATACTCAGGAGAGACAACAGGCAAGCCGATACATGTGATTTATCCGAGAGATGGAATACTACTCAGTCACAAAAAGGAACAAGGCTACGCCTGCTACAGTGTAACTCCATTGATATACAATATTCAAATTAGGCAAATCCAGAAAGAGAAAATTGATTGTGGCTGTCAGGAAGGTCTCAGGATGAGAACTGCTAGTGGACAGGCCTGCTTTTCAGGATGCTAGAAGTGTTCTAAAACCAGCTGTGAAGGTATAACTGGCTGTATAACACAATTACCACTCACTAAACGGGGGGGGGGGGGGGGGGGCTTTGTGATATGTGACTTATACATCAAGGAAAACTGCCTGTACCCCAGCTCTCTTCTCCCCTGTGATTCTAAGCAATGTCCCCTATATTCACCTCTCCCTCTACATCCTTGAGAGGGTGTCTGCAGCTGCCTGGGCCTCACAGGCAGCCCAGGGCCTCACCTGCAAGGTGTTAATCCGCCTTCCGTTAAGGTACAAGGGGAAGCTGACAAAGTTACTGTACTTTGTCACCACATCTGGAGGAGAGAGAGACAGAGTGAGGACCAACAGCCCCCAGGGAGGTCTTGCCTGTTCTGCACAAGGCAGGCAGATGCAAAGCTTTAGACAGGCACAGACCCCTCCGGTCACCATCCACCATGGGAAGAGGAGGTACAGGTCTGCTCTGAGCTCTCAAGAGCCCTCAGTGAGATCCGAGCAGTTGCTGAAGCCGTCCTCACCTCTCCCCAGCTCTCAGAAGGCCTAGGTTTAGGAGGCTCTGCCCAGAAAGTGGCCGAGTCCCTGGATCTCAGGGCACGACAGACTTCCAACCCCAGCAGGAAGCTACAGAGGCTACACAGCCCCACCACCAAGATTCCTGAAACAGGGCTGGGGGGGACTCATTTTCCACAGATGTGGCAGCTGAGTGGGAGGCTGAGTCCTCTCCTGACCCATCTGTGCTGTGCCCATGCCCCTCATCCAGGCATGTCTGCCCTGCAGGTCTAGGTGTTCTTACCTTGCACCCGGGACTCGCTAGCGAAATCTTTGCAGTCTGACTTGAGGTGGATGATTATTTTGGTCCCAGGTCTAACTCCTGAAGCTTCAGCGATTTCAAACACTCCAGAACTAAAACACGAAGGAGAGCACAGTTAGTTCCACAGCTTGCTAAGAAGCCTGGTGGGGCAGGTCCAATCACTTCCTTGGGATTTTCACAAGTGGAGCCCACACTAGAGTGTGGAAAGGAGCAAAGACTGACTGCCCCGTTCTTCCCTTGTTCTCCTTTTTTAAACAGAATCTTGCTAAGTTACCCAACCTGGATTTAAACTCATGATTCTCCTGCCTCAGTATCCTGCATGCTGGAATTACAGCTCTGCACTACCATACCTAGCACTCTGGCTTCGGACTCTGGCAAACGCCCCCTGTCACCGAACAGACACTGGGGTCAAGGACAGCTGCAAACTGGTACAGGGTATGAGTGCTGGGACTCCTCAGTCATCCTGTCACCCTTTATGAGAACCTCCTGGGCACATGACTGGAGCAGGCCTAGCTCAGCTCCACATGAGCACAGGGTGCTGGGGAAGGGGGCTGATTCTACGTGGCTCATGACTGGTAATGGCTAGAGGCCCCCCAAGGTGAGCAGAAGCAATTTCAGAAATGCAAGTAGAGGTAACACCCCCTGCTCTGCCATCAACCCTTGCCTGCTAGCACTGTGTAATGTCCACTATGAACTGCTCTCAGGAATTTGCTGAAACAGACTAAAGAAGGGTGTGTGCAGCCAGCTTCCAGGCCCAGGAGTGTGCAGATGAACTAAAAACATCTAATTCAGGGCAACCCATTTAGAGACCCCTCAGGGAGCCCTTACTCTAACTCTCAATAAAACCGTGTTAGTCTGCCCTTAAACAGACAGACAGACAAACAAGCAAACAACAACAAAAACCCATGTGACCCAGAAAGACAAATGCCTTCTGTGTTCTCTCATTTGTGGATATTGGCTTTGAATTTTCAGTGTGCGCTCATTCTGGAATACTCACAAGGTCAGGAAATTATTAAGGAGCCACAGGCAAGGTGGATATCACAGGAGGGGAGTCAGAACACAGTGGCATAAAGGGTTAAATGGAGGGATGGAAGGCTAGGGAGAGGAGGGAATACAGAAAGGAATAACTTAATGCTAAGGACATTTCAAAAAAGTCCTATGGAAATGCACTACTATAGATGCTTCCTAAAATATATACACACACGTAAAGACAGTTTAAACCCATTACCCTATAATGGGGCAACAATGCCCCTCCTTAATACACAGGATAGCAAAACGCCCAGTGCCGGGAATAGGCTACCTCTTCTGGAGTTGTTGGCTAGTGAGTTTCCACATACCAGCCCCCAACCGGAACATGACACATTACTGCCAATGCTCTTGGTTACCCTTCCAAGTTTACGATAGGGTCTTACTGCTGAAGACACCACACAATGAGTCATAGGACATGGAAATCAAGCTGGCACCCACCTGGAAGCTTCATCTCACTGGCCAGCTTTCCTAGAGCTGGAGAGAGCTGTGCACACGCCCAAGGAGAAAAGAAGTCACCATTCTTCCCCAGCTGTGACCCTGAAGCTGCACCAATGACTGTGCTGGCAAGACACGCCACTGGCACAACAGTGCCACGAGTGCCACCAGAGTCACCAGCTACTGTCTGGTCAGACTTGAGCTCAGCCCACAAGTGAAGAACCTGTGGCCAGGCAGGTCACAGGCCCGGGGGGAAGCTAGTTCTACTACTCTGCTGATTGGACACAGTATTCAACTGACTTCTGACAACTTACAGTTATACCCAAATTAGTGCTTCTGCCAACCCTCACCACAGAAGCTTCTGTTCACAACATGTGGTGGTTTCAATGAGACTGGCTCCCAGAGGTTCATGTTTGAATACTTGGTCCCCAGTTGGTGGGACTGTTTGGGAAAGATTAGCAAGTGTGGTCTTGTTGGAGGGTACCACTGGGGCAGGTCTGGAGGCTTCAAAAGACTGCCACCATGCCTATGCTGCACCATCACGGACTTCAACGCTCTGAAACCATCAGCCCAATTACACGTTTTCTTTCCTCTATGGTCTTGGTCGTGGTGTCTGTCACAGCAACAGAGAACAGTAGACAGCAATTAACAGAGACCCACACTGTTGAGAGTGCAGAGAACAGGAGACTGGAACGCTTAGCCATAAACTAAACATCTATCTCACAGCCCTTCCTCCTAAGGCTCAGGGTCATTGTGAAGAGATGGAAAGACTCAAGAGCCAGAGGCAGCTTCACACAGGAATTCACAGAGATGAGACAGCGTGCACAAGACCAACAAAAGCTCGAGCCAGACAAATCCCAGCATGGGAAAGGGAGGTGAGCACTAGCTAAGGAGTTATTTGCAATTGAGAGCTGCTCAGAAAGGGAAAATCACTTTTTGTTTTGTTTTTTGAGAAAGGGTTTCTCCGTGTAGTTTTGGAGCCTGTCCTGGATCTCCCGCTGTAGACCAGGCTGGCCTCGAACTCACAGAGATCCGCCTGCCTCTGCCTCTTGAGTGCTGGGATTAAAGGTGTGCGCCACCACTGCCTGGCAGGAAAAATCACTTTTAAGGTCATCTGGCAGGCAGAGCACTATGAAGGCATCCAAGAATATATGAGCAGCACAAATTGAACTTGATATGGAAAAAAAAGGAAAAAAAAAAAAAAGAGAGAGAGAGATCACCAAGTTGGATGGGTTGGGAAGAGGGGTAGGTCTGAGAGGTGTGGTTGAATATGACCAAAATCCATTGTATGAAATCCTCAAGGAACTAATTAAAATTGAGAAAATCAGAAATCAAGTTTGGAAAAATGGAAGCAAGCTTCAGTTTGGTTAAGGCCCCACTCTCTTCAAATGAAGTCTGAATTTATTGTCCCTAATCACCTTCTCAGACATCACCCCAAAGTGTATATGGGAGAAGAAACTACCTGAGAGCACAGTGCCCTTGCTCGACAGAAGAGGGAGACAAGGTCAGTCCTGTCTTGGGAAAGGTCCCACGCAGGCTTGCCCCCTGACCCCAATGAGCTGGGTAAGTGACTGCGTCAAGATTAGAAAACATAAAGGTCAGGAGGAAAAAGGGGGTTCCCACAGCACCAAGGCCAGGGAAGGCTAGCTGCAGGCCGGGGCACCAGAGGAAGGCCTGCTCTTTCACTGAAATACAAGAGCCTAACCCAAACAGGACAGTACCGTACCACAGAGCACAGTGACCCATGCCCAAGGCCACTTGGCTTCCCAAAGCAGAAGAGTCAGGCTTCATATAAACAGCCCTCAAACTGTATAACTGCATCTTAAGAAACTTCTAACTCTTGCTGGATACAGTGGTGCACATCTGTGATCCCAACATTCAGGAGCTAAGGCAAGAGGACTGTTGTGGGCTCAAGGCCAACTAGCTACATAAGGAATTCCAGGATAACTTGTGCTAAATATAAAGATCCTGTCTCAACACCCCCAAGTCAACTCTGCAAGCTCCCGGGGAATCTCTAGTTTGTGTGCCAAATGGCATTAGATTCTGAGTGCCATGAGGGAAAGGGACATTGCCTATGTTAGGTGGGCCCCTTCTTACTTACCCATCTGAAAGCCACTGGTAACCTGGGCTCTCTGGGGCCGCTGAGCGGGAATAGACCTCAACTTTGTCAGCCACCATGAAGGCCGAATAGAAGCCCACTCCAAACTGGCCAATGATCTTGCTGCTGGTCTCTGCCTGGTTCTGCAGTGCTTCCAGGAAGGCCTGTGGTAGCAAAGACTGCTCAGAGAGGCTGATCCCACCGGGGTTTTGACTAGCACGGTCCTCTAGCATGTGCCAAGAGCGTAGTGAGCACTGCTACCTTCTCTGCCACGTTCTCATAGAGAACTCAGTCAACAAAGGTGGAACAAGCTGCCCAAAGCCATCCAGCGGGCCCAGGCAGGGACACGGCTGTATGCTATTCACACTGCTCATTGCCAACAACTTCAGGTCACACTGGACAGGGAAGGAGGCAACCTGACCTTCTGGGTCAGCGGGCCCAGAGAACTGTGAAAGTTGTCGGGGTGCCATGTGTCCTGGGCTCTAAACCTTGTGGGAAACAGTACAACCCTGGCACGCTGTCCCTTGGTGCCCTGGGGTATAGTTCCAGGGCCAGGGTACAAGATCCACGGATGCTAAGCATCTTCTCTAAAGCAGTTTCTCTATAATCTGCACTCTCCATGCCCATCCTGAAGACCACCCCTGCTTACAGTGCCCAGAGTATTAACAGTCAGAGCACATTGTTTAAAGAACAAGTGTATTCAGGACAGGCACCACTTTTTATAACTACTTTCACTTTGGGGTCCCATAGACACAGAGGATGAACATATGCTTCTGCAAAACACGCCAGTGCTCGACTGGCTATCCTCACGTGGCCAGAGTCCACTGCTCTGGCCTAAGCTGGCTGTCCAGAACATCCTGCAAAGATCTGTCTTCCACATACATGCAACACGGCAACTTCTAGCACATCTGGCTAGCGCAATCAACAAGCTGACGGTACATCTCACTTTGTTTTCATTCATTTAAAACCAGCACGTGTAGCTCACAGCTGGTCTCTGAGATAGTGCAGACTACCTCACACAAAAACTCTATTTAAAGAACTTCATGGGCAGAAGTCACAGTACAGAAATTTTTTAAGTAGAAATTCCTGTGAGACTTATTTGGCTTATTAATGATGCCATTTACACAAACAGAAACAGATAGAAAACTACACAGGATCCTCTGCTGAGGATCCCAGGATAGAGACATCTTGTCTGCCCAGCACAGCTTCCATCACACTGGGACTACTAATGGCTGGCTGTCCCGAGAGCCACTGCACCTGTAGGCAGGGTGGCCCAACGTCATTCTTGAAAGCAATGCTGCTTGGGACAAGTGGCCACCTCTGCTGACTGTCTCAGGGGGTGGCTGAGAGCTAACTGGAAGACAAGTATCAGGAAATGGAATGGCTCCTCCTGGACTTGGACAGGCAGGCTTCAAAGCGATCACTCACTACGCTGCAGCTCTGAGCAGTGACTTCAATCTCTGCTATGAAATGAGGTCACTAACAGAAACCTCTCCATGGTGCCACAGTGCCCAGCCTGGAGGGGAGGGGCAATGCTCTAGGCTATTCCTACCTTTGACCCCGATCTGGCGATTGTACCCAGGTTGGATACCAGCTCCTCCTGTGTCATCCCAATGCCAGTGTCCTGAAGAGAGAGATACTGTCACACACAGTCCCTGTATAGCTAGGTCAAAGCACATGGACAGCGCCAGGATTACTGATAGTCTCTGTGACACTGGGCAGGCAGGACTGAGGAAGCATACTACAAACTCATCAGAAAGTCCAGTCCTGTCAGTTTGCAATATCAGAGAACTCATCACTGAAAACACCCCAGGCCCAGGGTGCAGCTCAGTAGTTTAGCTCCTTTGTGGAGGGCCTGGGTTCCATCCTCAGCCCCCAAACACAAACAAAACCAATCCTGGGAAGAAGGAACTAAGTCAGCAAGTCAACATGTAAACATCCAGCTCCCATCACTGAGGAATACCCTGGCCACACCCATCCTCTAGTGGCTCTTCTGACCCAGAACAATTGAGGCAGTGATTACAACTGTGGCATCCTGTGCAAAGTGAGGGTCCTCTGGGGACGGTTTAATCCTGCAAGTAGGTAGGATGTCCTGCAGCCCCCTGGCCAGTGCAACTCTCCTGTGGGGCCACAGGTCTTCTCCTCCTGCAGCAGGCCTCCGCTAGATCCTGTTCCCCCAAGGGATGGTGTTAGCATGTGGACATCTGAAGGGGAGTAGGTCATGAGAACTACCCCCTCACAATGCCCATAAAATAATAATAATAATAATAATAATAATAATAATAATAATAATAATAAATAAAAGTCAAAGGCTGTGAGTCAGGTGAGGTGACTGACACCTGTAATCTCAGTATTTGGAAAGATGAGGCACAAGGATTGAGGTGTGTTTGAGGCCAGCTTGGGCTCCTTGCTGAGTTCCCAGTCAGCCTGGGCTCCAGAACAGCACGCTTGCCTGGCTTGCTCAAGGTTGGGTTCCATCCCTGGAAACACAGACATACACCAAGCTCGAACTCCTAAGAGGCCTGAGGAGCCTACTGCATGGTGTCTCAGAGTTACTATTGCTGTGAGGAAACACCAGAACAAAAGGAACTTGGACAGGGAAGGGTTTATTTCTTTCACAGTCCCATATAACAGTTCATCATCAAAAGTCATGAGGGCAGGAACTCAAGCAGGGCAGGAGCTGATGCAGAGACCATGGAGGGGTTGCTCATCATGTCTGGCTCAGCCTCCTTTTTTGCAGAATCCAGGATGACCTGCCTGAGGTGGCCCCACCCACAATGGGCTGGGTCCTGCCCCATCAATCACTACTTGAGAAAATGTCCTACTGCCGGATCTTATGGAGGTGTTTTCTCAATTTAAGCCCCTCCTTTCAGACGACTCTAGCCTTGTCCAGTTGACATAAAGCTAGTCAGCATACGGAGGCCATGTAAGGACACAGAAAGATGTGTGATGTGCTAATGCCTTGGTTACGGGCTGCCCAGTGTCCAGACTATGACAGTACTTTCTGCCATTCATAAACTATCAGGTGACAGCATTCTGAGCAGATACAGACTCAGGCCACTGCATCTGTGAAAACTCAAGGTCTCGGCCATTATAGGCTCTTCTTCCTTCAAAGTCCCACCACACCCTACTTGAGTTCCTCACCACAAAAACATCTGCTTTTCATCAACCCCTCACCGCTGCCCCACCACACAACTGAAGAATACTCAAGATACCAACGCTTCACCAACTGAGAACATGAGAAAAGCACCGTCAGAAGCAGTTTCTTCTTCCTCTGGGACGTCACTCCAGGGCAGTGTGAAGGGACTACAGCCGTACCGAGGGCTCGGGCAATGACGTCAACACAGACCAGAGCAAGACAAGAACTTCAACACTGGGGGCTGGACGGAGGAGAGGGGCTAGACATAGCGTAAATACGGTTCTCACATACGCAATTCTCAACAACCAAGTAAGGTGAAATTAACAAGCAAGCAAGCACCTTTGACAATCAAGCTGGAACAAGAAGCCGTGCCAGCAGTGGGCAGCGCAACATTGCTGGACAAGGCCTCAGTGCTGTCATCTGCAAGCTCCTGCCTGTGGCATGGGCCAGTACCCGAAACAAAAGGCAACAAAAACCTTCTAACTAATTCTATCCAAGCTACTAGACGAAGTGTCCAAGATACAGTCTGAATCTTTTGTTGTGGAACATGAAAAATTATAATTAAAGAATGATTTAAAATTAATTTCTATGTAATAACTATGCCAATAAACTTATACAAAACTTGGTTTCTAGTTGGTCATTAAATACCTTAAGGAAATACTTATCTTAGTATACCAGGATTTTTAAAGCTGCTCTTGTTCTGGTTTGCTTTGAGACAGGGTCTCAATATGTAGCCCAGGCTGGCCTTGGATTTGTGATTCTCCTTAGTCTCCCCAGTGCTATATTATATACAAACTATTATAGGTGTATGCCATCCCACCAGACACACTGGAACTTTCTACAGACCCCTTAAAGAAAGTATTCCTGTTAGGCTGATCCAAGGGAGAAAATGTACCTAGTACTCTGCTTCTGACTTGCTCTGCTTTCCTCCCAGGCTGACCTGTAGATTCACCGCACTCCAAAGACAATCTTCCCAAGTTTTATATGACTTGACAAACTGACTCAAAATTTATATAGCAATCCAGAGAACTTGGAATATTTTTCAAAAGAACTATCTTGAGACTTGCTATAAAGTAGTAGCAGAGAAGGCAGAGTGCTCCGGGACCACGGCTGACAGGACCGGAAGCCGGTGCAGTGTGCCACTGCGGTTCTCACCACGGTTCCAGGATGATGCAATGGAGTAAACTTCTAAGACAGTGCAGAAATGATAGCCATGGACACAGGGTCAATTTCAGCCCTCACCTCATACCACACATGTAAGTTCACTGCAAAGTATCACAGATCTTAATGGAAGAGCTAAAGTAAAAAAACTTCTAGAAGAAAACATTTTCTGAATGTTTTCTAGAAGAAAAAAGTATTGTCTTTTTCAGAAGCAAAACTTTCCATTCAAATCAGTAAAAGCATACAAGAAAATAAATGATGAGAACTTGGGAGACAGCCCAGCAGTTAATATGCTTACTGCTCTTGCAGAGGACCAGAGCTGGTTCTGAGTACCTATACGGTTAACTCCACTTCCTGGGGATATGCTGCCCCCTTCTTGTCTCCTCAGGCATCTGAATGCATGTTGGTGTGCATATGCATGCATGCACAAGTGCACACGCACCCACACATGCACATAAATAAAAATAAATACATCTTTTAAAAAGAGAGAAAGGTAGTGGTGGCGCACACCTTTAATCCCAGCACTCAGGAGGCAGAGGCAGGCGGATCTTTGTAAGTTTGAGGCCAGCCTGGTCTACAGAGCGAGTTCCAGGCCAGCTAAGGCTGCATAGAGAAACCCTGTCTTGAAAACAAACAAACAAAAAGAAATGATAAACTCTGACCCAAGGGTACACAGAAGTCAGCGATGGAGGACTTACTTAGTGTGTAGCAGTTTCTAGGCTAAATCCCCAGTACCACAAACAGTAAAAAGAAACCCCACAACTCTCACTCTTCAAAAGAGACCACTGAAGTAATTGTAAACTTCCTTCTCTCTGTCAGTGCCTAAGCTTCCTAAGGTGGGTGAGTGAATGAGCAGGAGTCCTCATTCTGAAGAATGGTCAGCACAGCACTTGGGGCCAGCTAGAACTGGAATGCATGCCTCCCTGAGTCTGCTCAGTCTGGTTGTTTCTTGAGGAGGAGCTAGGTAATGCCGAGACAGAAGTACCTGGATGGTGATGGTGCCTTTCTCGGCATCAGTCTGAAGGTGAATCTCCAATTCTGGCAGCACCTGGCCTTCAGACACCAGCTTGTGCCGCAGTTTCTCCAAGGCATCGCTGGCATTGGAGATGAGCTCTCGTATAAACACCTAGGGAATGGAGCAAGAGGCAGGAAGATGAATGGCACTGACTGAGATCTGACTGGTGAGTTTGCAATGGCTGTAGTTGAGGACCTGCACACAAGACCTAGTCTCCCTGGTGGACGGCATCTCCTCAGCACATGCTCTGTAGCAAACCTCTCCTCTCAGGATGTTCAATGAAGCCTGAAGTTACATGTGAACTCAGACTTTAAGAAGCCTGTGACCAGCCGTTGACTTGCACAAGATGGTAAACATTCTCCAAATGTCTGTCTTTCTTACTCTATGAGGAAAGAGACCCTGCCAAGCCAGGCCCAGTGGCAGAGGCTTGTAGTCTCAGCTACTTAGGAGGTTGAGGCAGAAGACTGTGAACTCAATACTCGATGAGAGGAAGCCTGGGTAATTAGTGAGACACTGCTCCCTACCCCCAAGAGGAGGTGAGGCTGGGAACTCAGGCAGGACACTTGCCTGATGCACACCTGGCTTCAGTCCCAACCACCATGAAAAGAAAAAGTGCTGCTTCATTTCATCCAGGGGGCCAAACATGAGCCTCGATCTTTCACAGAAAAGGAGGTCAGAGGCCTCGATTACACACAGAGCTCATGAGAGCAGACAGGAAGTGGATAACACAAGACCAACGAGAGCGCTTCCTGAAGATCCTTTAAGTCTGTGAAACAGGCACAATGCTACTTCAGAATCTCAGCGTTAGCTGCACTGAGAGAGCAAGTCTCCCCTTTTCAGGTTTTTCTTTTTTTGATTCTTATGTCTCAGCTTCCCAAGTGCTAGAATTCCAGGTGTGTACAACCACCCTCTGCTGGTGGCACTTTTCTTGACTTTTCCCAAGTCCTGTCACACCTATACGGATTTTGTTTTTGTTGTTGCCACTGTCTGGGGACAGCCCTCTGTGTTGCCCAGGCTGACCTCAAACTCATAATCCCTTTGTCTTACTCTCCCCAGCACTCAGACTATGGGCATGATTCTCAGCACCCAAAGGTGAATGTCAATCTCCTCAAAAAGAATCTCTAAAAATGAAGGGAAGGGACACGTGTCTGTAATGTTAACACTCACAGCTGGTGTGGCGGAAGCAAGGTTGAAGGATGGGCGAGCTGCCATCTTCCAGGAGTTTTTCCAAATGACAAAGGAGAGGAGAAATACCAGACACATGTCCTCCAGGCCTTTTAGAAAACACGAACTGTTCTCCAGGCCACACACATGCAAGTCCACAAGAAGGTGCTAGACATCAAGGGACTAAACACTGTCCAAAAAGGAATGCCCCATAAATGTTTACTGTGGCAAAACTAGGGATTACAATGTCACCTAGCAAGCTGTTAAACGGGAGATTGCACGCTGGAGAACCAGTGTGCTGCATACTGAACATAGTAAGCATTCTGGGAGCTTAGACAGCTTCCCGTCATGGGTGAAGGAAAATGGTCAGGAGAAAAGGAAGCCGAAGACATCTAGGTTGAATTGAAGTGCTGGCCTGCTGCACCCACTACTCCCACCCTTCCCCCACTCCCTTGCTCAAAAGTCAGTGGCCCTGAGTATCTGGGGCCCTGACGGACATTTCTAGCCAGGCTTAAAGTACAAAAACAAATGAAAGCCCTAGACTGTATAAAAAAGGTTCCAGGCCAGGCCAGCAAGATAGCTAAGTAGGTAAAGGCACTTTCTGGCAAGCCTGATGACCTGAGTGTGATCCCAGGACCCACAAGGTAGAAGGAAAGAATACACTGACCACTAATGAGTAATATCGAATATGCACACACAAAATAAATAAAGGTGAGAAAAAAAATAAGCACAAGGTCATCCTTAGCTATAGAGCAGCGTAAGAGGCCCTGTCTGCAGCGCTCGCTCTCTGGCCTTCACTACAGAGGCGCAGGCCTGCAGTCCGAGGAGGCGAAAAGCACAAGGGCTTCAAAGCACAGCAACCGTCCTGCAGGAAAGAGCAGAGTGGATGCCTGTGCCAGCACTGGGAGACTTAAAGACTATCAGCAAAATTTAATTAACTCCCAAAGTCGACCTGGCCCAAAGAACCATCTGGTATACTGATCTGAGAAACTAAAACAGACACTGTAAGAACCCCTCATCAGTGGACCCAGAGTGGGGCCTGTCCTCAGCCCACACCTCACGCCCTCTGACAGCAAGCACAGGACTTAGATTTGGCACTTTCCTAGGATGGCATGGAAGCAGCTTTGCCAGACCCCTGACCAGCTTGGGGAGTGATGCACACATATCTTACCTCTTTTTCTGAGTACAGGGAACGAGCCACAATGTCCAAAAGTTTCTTAGTTTCTGCCTGGAACTCATGTTTGGAGACAGAACCTGGTAATGAATCATTGACACAACCAATGAAATTGCATTTCATTTTTGTACCTTTTGAAAGAATGTTTAAGGTCCTGACTTTTAAACACTGGGAATGACTGAGATAGGTGGACACTTAAACAGACTCTTTCAGAATAAAGGACATGGAACAACTCCGCAGCCACAGAGAGGGCCACATGGGGGCTAAGTAAGGCTTCAGCAAACTGTGGAGGAGGCCGAGTTCCCAGAGTGTGTGGTTGGAGACCCAGGTTGGCCTTAGCTACCAGGTTCTACTGTGTATTCTCCAAAAGAATGTGCTCTAATAAATTATTCAAAAAGCAAAATTATAAGAAAGCCTCACTTGTCAACATCAACAGTTCTGTCCTTGTTTCCATCAAAAGCCAGAAGTGGAGCCCCTGGACCCTGGAGATGGCCCTTGGGCCTGGAAACAGCCTTCCTGTCCTGTAACAGCTGGGGCAGTATTCCCTTTCAGTGACTACCACCACTTGTCATTATTGCCAGTTGGCAGCTTCTTCGGATGACCACCAGAGGGGGCAAGACACAGCAGGTGATCGCCAGGAGCTGCAGGCGTTGAGATGGTGGACACTTCCCAGAAGACCTAAATCTCTAGGCTTACCCTGCACAGCCTCAGTACTGCTGATGATGGAGTGCAGGGCTTCCTCCTTCTTGTCCTCGGCTGCCTGTGTGCTATACAGCTGTCCTGCAGAGATCCTTGATGCCAGGCTTTGTGTGGGGCCCCGAAACTGGGCTGTGGTCCTCGGAAGGTGCAGAACTGGCTTTCCTGTAAGGACATTGTGAAAAATGGATGGGAATTCCTATTCAAAGGCAGATGTCCTAGCTCACTCACACTGTGCCTGTCTTGCGGAGACCAAGGTGGATCTTAGGCCAGCCCCGTGAGGATGAAGGCGTAGCTGCTGTAGCAGGTAGTCTCAGCGGCCTTCCCTTATAGGTTGACTGTCCTACGTATTTTACCAAAAGACATCTGGTTGGTCATGTTTAGCCAGGAGGGGACTTGGATTTGCTTTTGTAACTTCCTGGCAAGCCTGATGGGTCTTGAAACGTCTGGCATAGAACTAGGTGTGAGGTGTCTCCACTGGTGGAACCAGCCTAAGCCTTCAACGGCCATGAAAACCTAGCAGCCTAGCAGACACTGTACTTCAGCCAGAGGCATGGACCTGGTCTATACCTCTCAGCAGCCCAAAGGGCCAGCTGGCAGGGCCTGGCCTGGCTTAGTAGACATCTAACAAGTCAACATTTGAGGGATACAGTCAGTCCTCAAGACAGTCTGTGTGAACATCTGGACTGAAAGGAAGCCCCTCCTGCCAGCTACTGCTCACCTTGAATCTCTAATACAGGGAAGGAATAAAAGAATATCCAGAAATGAGTAGTTTTTAAAAACAAATATATCTGGGCCAGTGAGATGGCTCAGCAGGTAAAGATGCTTCGTAACCAAGCCTGATGACCTGAATTTAATCCCCAGAACCTGCACGATGGAAGGAGAGAACCAATTCCTGGGAGTTATCCTCTGACCTCCACATGTGTGCCGTGGCACACAAATGCCCACACATATACACAAATATAAATGTAATTAATTCTTTTATGATTTTAAATAATGAGTTTGAGTGCCTGTGTGTCTCTGAAACACAATGGCTGGCAGAATAAGGACCCGTGATGGGGAAGAAGGAAATCCAGTTCAACACGATTCAGGAACCAGTGTTGGTTCAGACTTCTAGAGTCTGACACTGGGCAGTTTAGTGTAGGCATATTTAAGTACAGTACAATTTGGGAAAAGGTTTCCTGCTGTAACACATCCCCTATGCGCAAGAAAGCATAATCAGATCAAAACTCTTCTCAGTTCTATTGATAGGCTACTTGTGTTATCTTAAGGCCTAGAGGAGGACCTGGTCTCCGTCATACAGATAGTGTAGAGGTCATCTCACCTATTAGCCACCTCTGGTCCTGCTCGTGGGAGCTTGGCATGACCTGGCCCTACAGATAGTGCAGAACACAGAGCTATTAACCACCTCCATTCCCAGCCTTCTGGGTGGAAAAAACAGGTTATACATCTTTTCCATAGGTTTAACATTCCAAGTTTCCCTAGTGTTATCTGTGAGCACAAGGACCTTTGTGCTCCCAACATCTGTGTATGAATTATATGCACATGAGTGTACATGACCAGAGGCCAAACCAAGGTATCAGATCCCTATGGAGCTGGAGTTACAGGTAGGTGTGCTAGGAACTGAACCCAGGTCCTTCGAAAGAGCAATAAACATTCTTAACGGCTGAACCATCTCTAAATACACTTTCTTCCTAGAGCCATAGTAACCTGAACAAACTACTATGCCAACAGACACAATAAAGCACAGCAGCCAGGGGGGCTCACACCTTCCTGGAACATGCCTGCAGCAACCTGTGAGGCTGTGCAAGTGAGCTTCACTCAGTGTGGTAGTTTCAATGAAAGCAGCCCCATAGGCTCATAGAGACTGGCACTATTGGGAGGTATGGCTTTGTTGGAGAAAGTGTGTCATGGGGGTCGGGGTTGGGGCGGCTCTGAGGTCTTGGAAGCTCAAGCCAGGCTTAGTGTATCTCACTCTTCCTGCTGCTGCTGATCCAGATGTAGAACTCTCAGCCATCTCTCCAGCACCATCTGCCTGCATGGCACCATGCTTTCCGCCATAACGATAATGGACTAAACCTCTGAACTGTAAGCCAGCCCCAATTAAACATCTTCCTTTATAAGAGTTGCTGTGTTGCCGGGCGGCAGTGGCGCACGCCTTTAATCCCAGCACTCGGGAGGCAGAGGCAGGCGGATCTCTGTGAGTTCGAGGCCAGCCTGGTCTCCAAAGTGAGTTCCAGGAAAGGCACAAAGCTACACAGGAGAAACCCTGTCTCAAAAAAGCAAAAAAAACGAACAAACAAACGAAAAGAGTTGCTGTGGTCATGGTGTCTCTTTGCAGCAAAAGAACAGTGACTACGCCACTCGGGAAGAGTGGGCTGTGCTGGCTCCTTCCTGAAGAATCTCTACAGAGATGTGATGCTAGAAGGCCACAATACTGAAGAGCACTGTCAAAGTCAATGTCAAAGACATGGAAGGTATATCATCTGTCACTCAGGATACAGGCCATGTGAGCATAGGGATATGGACAGAAACTGTACCCTCCCTCCCACAAGAGTTAGAAGAAATGTAGTAGTCCCTGCTATGAGTAGACTTGGTGAATATGGTATGAGTTTACAAGTAATTAGTTTTCCAGTATGATTTTAAAAATGTTTTTGAAGATGACCATATGTGTAAAGGCTTTACCAGAAAAATGTCATTTTTACTGCAGGTTACAAAGCTGACCTTCAAAGGACCGCACACATGTGCTCAGCTTGGTAAAACCTGCTCTTCACCAGCCCCAGCTGTCCAGTCTGAAACTGTCCTGGGTACAGACTGAGGTCAAGCACACTAACAAACACACTGTGAAATGAGCCTGGCTTCTCAAAGCTGGAGCAGGAAAGGGGGAAGGGCTAGGACCTGAATGCTGCCCTGGAGTGAAGGTACCACATGACCAGGACATAGATCCCTTGTCATGGCGACCAGAAGTAAAAGCCGACACACAGTGTGTGTACCTGTGCGGGTGTACCCCACCTCCATATGCATTTCCTAACCCTGTCCACTGACGGATAACAACCTGGCAGCAACAAGCACCCTCAGGCTAGGGCCTTCTCAAGCTGTCTAGTAGTCACGCCTTTCTTAGGAACACATTGGTCCCGGGCAAACTGTAACCATTCTGCCATTCCTAGTAAAAGGAACAAGTGCTCTGTGTGGTGGGTGCACACGGGAGCCTAGAACTCTGTGGTGCCAGACAGTGATGAAGCACGTCCAACCCGAAGGTACTTTTAGTGTAGAAACTGGGATGATCTGAGCAAAATTGTAACAGTAGCTATTCCAGACTTCAGTCTAGCAAATAGAATCCATACTTTGATGTACAGGGAAGAGAGGACAACCTTTTTTTAATAGGAAAATTGCCATGGGATGATGGAAAACAAGTAGAAAAATCATGCTCATATCTGTGGCAGACAGAAATTACTGACAGATGTCAACAAACAATACAATATTTGCGTATCCTGAAAAACCATTTGTTGATTTCAAAGAGAAAGTCAATGACTTTATCATAGAGGGAAAAGGACAGGTCTCCTTTTTAAATGACTCCCCTATCAGGAGACCTGCCATCATGATGAGACACACTATCCTTCCTCTGGTATCTTTTTGCCAAAACTGCGTCTCTATCTAATCATAAGAAAACATTAGATAATCCTTAAACTGACAGACATCCTAAAAGCCCACTGGCTGGAATTCCTCCCAAGGGCTGCAGTCCAGACAGACAGACTGACTGAGGGGAGCTCAGAGATGACAGAAGACAGAAGAGATACAACTAAGATCAGGAATACAGGATCAAGAGTTCAAGGAACAGCTGGAGCTACATGAGACCCTGTCTTAAAAAAGATTTGGGGGAGTTGGCAAGGTGACTTAATGGGTAGTGTTTACCACACAAGCCCAGTGACCTGAGTCTGACACCTGAAACCACATAAACATGGGAGAAAACTGCTCTCTCAAAAGTTGTCCTCTGCACACACAATGACAAATAATATGGTGCACAGCTGTAATACTAGCATTTGGAGAGCTAAGATAGGAAGACTCTACATTTGAAGACAGCCTCACTACATTAGGGAAACAGTCCCAAAACAGAAAAAAACAAGCTGTCTACAACTTGTAGATCAGATGTGGACTCTCAGCTACTGCTTCAGCACCATGCCTGCCTGGGGCCATGCTCCCCACCATGATGGTTATAAACTAACCCCCTGTAACTGGAAATTTGTCTACCATCTCTGTGAAGGGAACCAACAGACAGCTGGACCGACTTCCTGCTGCTAGTGTGGGTGATATGGTGATTCCACAGTTAAGACAAACCAGATCTAAGAAAAAGGTCCATCTAGCAATGGTAATTTGACAGCAAAAGTCGTATGGCAGAAGAGATGGGGTGTGTCTTTATTTTGAAGATAAAAGCAGAGGACACAGTAAACAATACAGACGAGGTAAAGTCCTGCCAGCATAGGTCTAGCTGCAAAGGAGTGTGCAGACTTGTGGCCCAGAATTACATCCAATACAGGCAGCATTGCATGTTTTTCCAGTGTATTTTGTAAAATACATCCATTAAAAAGTGGGGAGGACCAGATTTGATTCCAGGTTAGCTGAACTTTCTATGCCTTGAAAAATAAACCAATAACCCAATATAGTGTCTGAATAAGACATTAAACACACTATCTGCACAATATCGGTTTTCATGTTTCCCCCACACCCTAAAGAAAAGCCACAAACCTCAAAGGCAGGCCCCAGCCTTCACCTGTTACAGTACTGGATGGCCTGGAGCTCAGAGAGTAGCACTGATAATGTGACTGACATCTCTGACTGTGTAGGCATGCACTCACACTCTTAGCTAGTGTCCATGATGTTTGCCCTTGCTGCAACCACATCCCTCTTTCCACAAGAACTGCTTCAAGACCTGGCTCAAGGCCTCTTGTGGTGTCCTCCCTGGCCTGCTTTCGCACACTGTTCATAGTAATCCCTCCCCTACTATGCATTTACTACTCACTTTCTATGCTGCTCATTTCAAATTATTTTTTGGGTGCTGGTTTGGGGCATCCCTTCTATTAATTCGTTAATATATAATTTATCTCATTAAATTACAACAGGGACAGGCTTTCATTTCCTGGTATCAAATTCTCATAAGCCAAAGCATCTATTACTAAAGTAGATCTTTCTGAGAATATAAACCCAGCATCACTGAGTTAGAACAGAACCAGTTTTTGGTTCAGGGGAGTAGGAAACCTTGCAGAGGTTGTTCAGTCCAGCTTTCAAGGGGAAAAAAAGTTACCTGACCTTAGGAGCCACTCAAGTGAGCTAGGAGAGAAAACACATGAGCTATGGGCTTGACTTCACAAAGGTCACCCACCCTTCCTACAGACCTGTAACTGTTCTTACTAGAGCTCCGCTTCATTAAGGCACCTCAGGGGTGAGCAGCGTTGTAAGTTGTGAGACACGCTGGCTGTTTTTCTGAAATTAGAAATTTCAATCAGATCATCTCTGACACAGGTGAGAGCTAGTTTACATGGAGTGCCACTTCCTGTCTGGCTGAGCTGTATCCTACCAGGACAAGCTTATTATAGATGACAACCGTGAATTTAGGACCACCACAAAGTCAAAATCCAGGGTTGCTCTGGAGAAACAAACAATCAATCAATCAATCAATCAACAGCAGGGGGTTTGGAGGGCTGATACAACATGGAAGCAGACTGAAATCAGAGCTTTAATGAAGTGGCCAAATCGTATATAGTTTCTCCGCTTAATACCCAAGGAGAATTAGTGCCATCACAGAAGCTGGAAATAAAAGGGAATTCTAGTCGGTGAAAAGGAGCACCAAATTTTGCAGATATGCTTCGGCGAGACTCTGGAGTCAGCCTTTGTGAACAAACTGGGCCGACTAGCCAAGGCCGAGGAGGTGTTTGCAGAACATGATGCAAGGGTACAAAGAGGAACTCATAGAGAAGATACCAATCCACCGTTAAAGGAGTAAAACAGTCTTTCACTAGTATCTATGTAGATGCAAATCACAGAAGGTGTCTTCTACAGCACGCTTCTTTTAGTGTTCTTGGTGGTGCTGAGGACCAGTTGAGGCCCTATGCAAGCCAAGCAGAAACTCTGAGTTACACACCGACCCTGAAACACTGGGCACTGTTTTTTGGTTGTTGTTTTTTTTTTAAGGCAAATGTTGGAGAAGATACTATGGAATAGGCAGTTTTGCTATTAGAGAATACATACACAGACAAACCCTGCCTCAAAAAACAAACAAACAAATAAATCGAGTCGCAATTTGGCAAAATCGGCTAACAAACAAAAAACGGCACTCTGGAACATCAATTCTAAAACTGAATACACGTTCCTCAAGACTAAAGCACTCACTCAACCTTTACCACACAGTAACAATTTTTGTGTTCAGCAGAGCAGTAGCTGTTGGAAAAGCCACTGTACCGTGTACCAGTATATGCTAACATGAAAAGTTGTGTAAGGAATGGTGGAAACTTCGAATAAGATTCTTTAGCACAATTTGACTTGGGTCCTTTTATGTAAAAAGTTGTAAATA
>CABHPQ010161715.1:0-43671 GCA_902168405.1 Peromyscus aztecus | reverse complement strand
CATGTGGCTCGTGGCTTACCAGCGTCTTCACATGCTGCTTGTCATGGCGAAGGTTGCAGTCTCTCTCCCACCTTCCTGTTCTCTAAATTCTCCTCTCTGTTAGTCCCGCCTATACTTCCTGCCTTGCCACTGACCAATCAGTGTTTTATTTATTGATCAATCAGAGCAATTTGACATATAGACCCTCCCACAGCAACTAGGCCTGCAAGTATCTGAGGAGTATCTCATCTCTACTTCTCACATTGCATAGGAGTACGTGTCTTCCATAGCTGATTTTATTTGGAATCAGCTGTTTGAAATCAAGTCCTTATACTTGCATGAAATATAATTTTCATGCAGAGTCATCTTCACAGTCTCACTTCTAGATATTCTTCTGCTATGTGTATTAAAATCTAGGGACTTATTTTTAAATAAATTATTCATATCTTTACATTATATTGCTATTGTGTTTTGTTTTATTGGCTGAGTTCCACAGCCCTGGTGTGGGCTTTTAACATCAAAATAACTAAGTACTTACTCTCCTGTGTTCTTCTTCAAATTCAAAATTGAAAAGGAGAGCAAGAAACTGCCCAGAGCTGAAGACCTCTGGCATGCAGTCTGAATCTGGTCCCAAAGACGATCTAGAACAGTTAACATCTTATTTATATCAACGTCTGAATGCATTTGGTGAGAAGTCTTTGATTTGATTTCTGCTTCATTGACCTTAAGTGAGAAGTTTCTAAGTTAAAGATTTTACAAATATTGTCATTTGAGCTTCCTTGCTTTAAATGCTTTAAACTGACTCTTTTTTAATCCATCATCTTCTGACCTTCTGGATAGGAAAGAGACATGTAAATCTCACAGGCAGCAGAGAGCAAGCTGTCATAAAAATGAACCTGTACAGTCTAATAGTTGCAGTTGTACAGCATAGCTCTGAAGCCAACTGTCACTTCAGTTGCTAGCATTGTTAAAAGAAAGTAATTGCTTGCTAGCTTTGAAGGTGAGTAAACAAGTACTCTTTTCTATTGATTTCTTTAACTAGATGATTCATGTATTATTCATACTTACATAAGGAAGGTGGTGCTTATTAAATAAGGACAATGAGAGAGGAACTGGAGATACTTTCCTAACATATTCATATCTATCTATCTATCTATCTATCTATCTATCTATCTATCTATCTATAGATAGATAGATAATGTGTTTGTGCGTGTGTGTGTGTGTGTGTGTGTGTGTGTGTGTGTGTGTGTGTGTGTATCTTTATGTGAGCATATGTGTATGCGTGCAGAGGCCAGGAGAGGGTGTTGGATCTCCAAAAGCTGAAGTTACAAGTCATTGTGAGACACCAACTTTAAGTACTGGGAACTGAACTCCAATCATCTGCAGGAGCAGCATGCACTCCTTAACTCTGAATCATCTCTTTGGTCCTGGAGAGTCTTTTCAGATCTAGAAAAGGAGGAAGAGGTGTAAGAGCATACAGTAGTGCTTAGTGAGTGAGAGAGGGAAAGTTCCATGGGCTGCAGGGTTTGATGAACATCAGATGAGGGAAGAAAAGTCATCAGTGGAGGAGCAAAAGCCCATATATTAGAGATTAAGACACACATTGTACAAACTAAAATGAGAATACTCTAATCTTTCAGTCATACAGCATGGTGCCTATATATATGGTCACCATGGTTGACAATTGGGCTCTTGGTTTTCTTCTTTTTCTTATCTAAGTATAATCATGAATTCTTGGACCAAGATGTCTCCTTTGTTTTATTTAACCATGCCCACCTCTGTCAGTCATCATTCTAATTTCTATTTCCGTGTCATCTTTTTAATTGATAATTATTTAGTGACTGAGTCAAACCAGAATCCCTCCAGGGAAGTGAAGAAATTTACCACTCAGAAGTTATTTCCCTGCCTCAGTGGTTTTAGATTACAGCTATAAGGACATATTCATTATCCAAAAGTAAATATTGTGAGATAATTTTCCGCTTCTTTATATATTTCTTTGAGACATTTGTCTTGTTCAACCCATATTTAAGGAAGATAAGTCTATTGTAAAAATTTTCTATAGTTCACTCAATTTTCCCTGTTCTGTAAAACTATCTTGTCTATAAATGTCATTTTTAAATATATTCTTTAAGCACATTTCTTATCAGAAAATTTAATATTTAGTTATATTTTATATGGAATTTCTTAGGCTTAGTTCTAAGTGATATTTGTGTAAATCTATTAAGGGTACTTCACTATCCCAGGATATTTAGGGACAACAATATGTGAATACTCATCATCTAGTTGGTGAAAATTATTTTCACAACAGTTATATAAACTTATGCTTCTTCCAATGGTATAATAAATATATTTAAAATATTAGCTTGCTAACATTATAATAGTTAATATTGTCATGATGCCAATTATACTATAAAACTACTTCAGAGAAAAATTTTTGACATCTACAAATTATACAAATTACCTTAAAAGATAATTCCCCTTAAATGATAATTTATTTTAGAGAAATGGTAATGCATGTGTTCATCAAATATGGTACAAGGGCATCTACTGAAACTTTTGATTTACATACTCAAGCATATAGATTATATATGTATCAATACAGAAGCAACTCAGTAGACTGTGGGTTCTTTATGGGCTGGAGGAATTATATTGATTAATATTTCCTGAGTCATTTAATAAAAACAGAACATAACAAACTGAAGAATAAAAAGGCATTATTGTGATTAAAATATTCACAGTATCTCCCAGACTTTTCAGTTACCATGTGAGATCATTTGCATCCCAGCTCTTATTCAACTTGGTTCATAATGTCAAAGACAACAGTTATTTAAAAAGCACAGTTAGAACACAGTGATGAATCACAGCCCCAGGAAGCTCAAAGATTCCTCACCCCCACATCATTAGTGTTTTGGACAAAGATTCAGTGGTGTTGCCAATCAAGGCTTGCCTGACAGGAGAGATATTTAAATTATGAAGTATCTCATTTTTGTTTTCAAATAATCTAGGGAACTGTGTCCATGAGTCAAATTATTTTAGTTTTGTGTGTTGTTAACCAATCAGAAAACAAAACCACAACATATTAACACCATTCCATAGGTAAAGCACCCACTTCTGGGAAAAATTAAGCTATTTGCATATTGCACATTTATAAGGAAAACAGCCTTTCTTTTGTTTTACTCTTACTGAAAATTGTTTGTAGAATCGTTACTGATTAATTTGTTTTTGCACATGATATAAATGTGAAAGAGACAACACCACCACCCTTCTATAAACTTGGTAAACTGCTTTGGAAAAATATCTGAAATATATAAACCACAGTGATAACAATGATTATCTGAGAAGAACTAGGGAACAACAGTATTATTTGTAAATGGTTGATTTTCTTTGGGAGAGCCATATTCTTCTGTTCCTTATGTAACGACAATGAACACAACATGGTTTCCAGAGATGAAAGTGGCATGTGCATAGAATAATGCTCTCCAGCAGGAACTTGGTGTAATACTATTTAAAAATGAATGTACCAGGAAGCCTTCTGCTTGCCATGGTCTTTTATATACATTACAATCTAAGAAAGATAGATACTATAAATGTTACTGATTTACACATATAAACATTGTGAAGACTAAGAAATGTGGAATTTGTAAAAATGTAGAACAATGTGTGTTTGACTATTAAAATACTTATAACACCAAACATTAGATGACAGGAAATAAATCCTTTAGTTACTTTCATATCCTGAGTAATGTCATGGGCAGGGCAAGATCCTTTGGAGAAGGAAGTGGATAAAAGAAAGAATGTCACTGTAGCATCAATAGGGAAGAGGACATAGAAGGAAAGCTGTGTGAAGAGAATTAATTTTCTTATTGCAGTAATTTGAAGTGGTCCATTTGACACAATAATCTGGAAAGAAAACACACCAAACCATATTGCTTGGAAGAGACTGGGCCTTTTTAAACTCTTTGAAGTTCCATTCAAAAATTACTTGAGTTAATTTAACTTTCCTGTTTGCTTTTGCCTTTTTACTAAACTCAAATACTTTTCTTTTTTTTTTCTTTTCTTTTTTTTTTTTTTTTTTTTGCAAATTTCTTCAGGATCATCTCTGTGTTGCAATGCTATGGATGGATGAATCTCAATATCTTCTTGTAATCAATATACCATTTCCTAAGCTGGAGGAAATTTACCTTCAATCCAAGGAAATTAGGAAATAACATTTTACTTATTTCCAATCAAAACATTTTGATAAAACAGGCAGAGGAATTTTTATCAGCTATTCTGTTTACTGTTTCAGGATTGTTATTCAACAGTTCCAGATTTCCCACACATTTTAATACGTTGTAAATATTTATTTCTGAAAAATAAAGAGCTACTTCAAATGATTTTAACTAATTTTTATAATATATTTGGGTTATTGCACTCAGTATAATATTTTCTAGTTCCCTACACTTAACTGAAAATTTCATTTTTCTTTACAGCTGAATAAAATTCAGTGGTGTATATTGATCACATTTTTGTTATCCATTCATCTGTTGAAATATATGTAGGTTGTTGTCATTCCCTGGCGACTGTGAATAGAGTACCCATAAACATTTTGGACATAGAAACCTAATAGTCTTTTTTAGCATTATGGTCAACCTGATATTCTGACTATTTATATATTTGCAATTTCCCCCCAACAAATTCAGTTAAAGTAATACTTCTCTGATCTCTCAATCCATCTATCATATTCAATCTTTGACCCATCTTCTCAATAAGTGTTTCCCTTTTTTTAGAGTTAATAATCTGTTTTACTCCTTTTGAAGAGCTTGGCATGACTCCATGACATCAATGGCTATTTGTTTTCCAAGGACACAACTTATCATTGAACACCATAATTATGTGCTTTCTCCTTATTGCTATTTTATATATTGTGCACTGTGTTCTGAAAGATGTTATATCTAGATTATAAATTTCATAATTTAGGTCATTACTTTAAAATAACACTTAAGTTCTGTTTTTCCTCATTGTATTTTTCAGTATCCTTTTAAAATAAATTCAGATACACAAAACTCTAAAAAAATACTGCTAATGATTCCTATATATATTTTACTCAGTTCTCTACCTAATAATACTATGTACATTATTAAAGTATTGATGCTAGGAAATAGACACAAGATTAGAAGCTTCTCTACAGAACTTACTTACTTGTTCTGATCATAGTTTTGCTATGATCCTTGACAATGTCGTGCTAGAGTCATACTGTAGTCACTCATTACATCTCCTCCTTCTTTATTCTAGAACATCTGCATTTCATATTCTTGGTATATTAGAAGAGGACTTTTGAATTATTATGGAGATTATGCTGACATTCTGGTTTTCTGATGTTTCTTCATGATTAAATTATTTGGTAAGAGAGTCACAACACTCCACCGAGTGAAACATTTTAGAGGCAAACAGGTCACAACTTCCAGTTAGTGTTGAGCATGGCTCAGCTCACTGGGTAAAGGTGTAGCGTTAGTGGCTAGACTCACTCTTTCAATAAGTTATCCAAGAAAAAGACCTCAAAGAATGAAAGATTTGTTTTCATTCTGGATTTGAGGGTGTAGTCTGTCATGGTAGTGATAGTCTAGCAGTGTGACCATGAGGCAGCTGGTCACATTGCGTCCACAGACAGGCAGCAGAGATAGATGAATACAGGTGCCCAACACGCTTTCTCTTTTTTTATTCAGTACAGCGTCTCAGCCTATACAACGGTGATGACCACATTTAGTGTAGGTTTCCACAATAATTTTCATGATTTAGATTCCCCCATAGACAGTCCCAGGAGTTTTCTTCTATGATAATTGTGTAATCTCCAAGTTGACAGTCAAAATTTATTATCAAAGTTGCTATCTGCATCTAGCTCTGCGATCAAATTATTAAAATAAGAATTACATGGAGAAATAATCATATTATATGTAAACTACCATTTTACTCACTCATCAAGCTTTACACATTTACTTGGACAATTTTGTTGGCTAAAGCATTATGACATTTGCCAAAGGATGTTTCAAACTTTTTTTTATATTTTATGATTATAATCTATTAATTCATGTCTGCTTTCTTCCATTTTACTTGTTAATTCAATTGTTATCCATTGTATTATGTAAACTCAGTTTATGTGTTCTGAGTATCTATTGTCATATAGTTCCAGGCTCCAATGATCTTGGCTATGGATGCTGAGAGAACCTGCACATTAATTTCTGCCTCCTTTTTGCTATATTCATCACTAGTTGAATATTTCTTATTTGTGTATTATACATGATGTTCTGAATTATTTTACTTGTTTTGAACCCAGATCTTGATTTTCTTCATGAAGAATTACCTTCAATGCAACTGTGAGCACTAGGTATGACTATCATATTGACCTGCACGTAAGTCATCCATCTTTATGTACTCCAGTGTCTATAAACAAATTCTTATCTTTTTGTTATAGAAAATAAATGGACTCAAATACGTTTTGTATCTTTTGTTCTGAATAAATATGCTCCAACTCATGTTTGTAGTTTTCTCTAGGGATTAAGACATCTCTTTTAAATTATAATAAATATTCTCAATATACCTACATATTTTCATTTAATCCTACACTTACACTTTTCTATCCCAGGAGTTACCACTTTAACCAAGTATCTGTAATATCATCTAATTTGTAGTTAGTTCTCAAATAGTATATATACACCAAGCTATATACAGACATGATTTTTTTTCATGACATTTCATATGCAGTACCTTTCCAGGGTTAAAATATAATATACTAATTCTCACCTTACTCTTCACCCTGAGTTGCTATTTTCACTAAACCTATTATCCACTTAATTTTAAAAATAACATTTATTTATTTTGCATGCAGAGATGGGTCACATTTGCACAGTGTTCATGGGGAGGACAAAGGATAACTTGCAGTAGTTGATTGTCTTCTTGCCCTGGGTGGATCCTGGGGACTAATTCAAGGATGTTAGCTTTGACTACTGAGCCACCCAACCTATTCTCATTTGGAATTTTGAACTAGTTTATAATATAGAAGAAATGTAGATCTTTAATTGCTTTATTTAGCTATGTGAATGTACTAAAGCACAAACAAAAAACTCAAAAAACTTACTAATGTGTATTTTGTGTTTAATGCTTGACGCTTGATTACTTAAGCAAGAACCTCTGGGAAATTTAAAAGGGAAATATCAATTACAGTAGAAAGAGTAAAACTATGATTAGAATATAAGTTCATTTTATATTGTAACATCTCAAAGAATTCCTTCTAAACAATAACATGCTCTGCATGTCTTTTAAATAAAATATCTTACTTTCAGTACATTTGAAATATTAAAGTATTTTAGCCATAACAGTGTGGTAAGAAATCTCATAGGACAGCTCCAAAATTCTATTGTGGAAAAGGTTTGAAATGGTCTTTGGACCAAAAGATATTTGTTTAATAATACCAGAACTCATTTATACACCATGAAATGGGCGGGCATTTGCTCTGTTTCATTCAGTGCACAAAACGTTAAACAGAAGATTTTTCAGTAATAGTGTTTCATTTTGAGTCTAACCAACCCTCTTAGTTTGGGTATAACAAAAAAGACTATTAGCTTTCACTGTGGCTGAATTTTGATGATTTCTGACAGCCTTTACTGAGGAGCTAGGAGACATGAGATTTGTCACTGTAGTAAGATTTCATCAAATTTGTCAATAATAAAAAAAGTTCCATATGACTCTTAACTTTTTGATGTGTTGTCTTATTTTAATCCTATTCTTAAGATTTATTTAAACTACAGTAAAAATTTATTTTTGTGTATACAAAGACTTCTCCATTACCTAGTTGATTAATCCTGATCTTTATAAATTTTACATTTATCAACAGAGTAAGTACATTCTTATTAAGAAAATCAATTTTCTAGTAACACAGTATAACTCCAACAAAATGTTTTTCATGGTAGTTTATATATATTTTGCAAAAACTACAATTTACTTTTTTAAAATTTTAACATGAAAGTGTGTAAGATAGATAATATTATCATTTTCATGAATAAGGAAATGTTTTATAAGAGTGTATATTTTCCTTCACATCTTATGCCATTGAACTGCATAGCTATTAAAAATCCCAAGTCCCATAGCTTCTGTTTTCGGTCACGGCCACACTTTTATTCTGTTGTTTAGCAATGGCTATGTACTGAACTATATTTAATTGGTACACATTATCTACACATTATCATGGAAGGGACTTTCAACACATGGGGACAGCAATGGATGTGACTGCCACAAATGTAGACAATATATTTCAAAGAAACCAGTTTCCATAACATACCTCGTTGAGCTGCTATTTCTCAGAATCCTTTGGTGAATGCATTTATTGTTTGATTCCTTTTCTGAAAATCAAGATTTAGTGGGCTGTTAAATATAATTTCATAATAAGATGAATGAAGATATGGCTAGAAAGAAACTGGATAATACAATTTATGTAATAAAAAATTCTGGGAAATACTTTGAATGAGAAAATGTCAGCTATAGGAGACATTGAAAGACAAGCTGAAAACATGTTTTCCAGTAATGATTGAAAATAGATAGCATTTTGGCTAAACAGCAACAGGCTAAACAGCTTGATATTTTTACCATACCCAATGTGTACATAAAGAATGAAAGATTCGTGTTCATTGTATTTGAGTATGTCATAACTTTAATTCCCAGAAAATTTTGTATATTTGCTTTGAAATAAAAAAAAATTGTAGGCACATTCATTAACTGCCCTATATTAAGCAAGGACAGCAGAAGCAGACTGAGAAAATCTCTTTGCTATTATGTCAAAATAGACAGATATAATATGTGCGCCCGCTTGTGAATCTCAATAATTATATCAACAGAGTTGAAGTGATAGCCTTGTCGATAAAGCCTTGTCCTGAAAGCATGATGAATGTAGTTCAAGCCCCAGAATTCCAGTAAAAATATCAGGTATATTAAACCTATTCATAAGCCCAGCACTAGGTGGGGCAGAAACAATTCTCTGGGGATTGCTGCCTAGCCAGTCTTACCTACTTGACTAGATCCAGAGAGGTGAAAATCCCTATCTTAAAAAATGAGGTAATGGACACCTGAGAAAGAACACCCTAGTTTGATACCTGGCCTCCACAGTCATATTCACACACTCATGCAGATACTCCCATACACCTACACACAAATGAACACCCATTTCCATGCACATATACTCACAAAAATTATATAAATAGGATTTTGACATAAATGTGTGAGATATAAGATCTATTTCATATTTAAACCTAGCAAGTGATTAATAACCTAAGACTCTAAATATCATTTTTACTAATGTTGGGCTGGACTTAGCTTGACCCAGAGACAGTTTTCTCTGCTCTCCCAACCCTGGTCATGGATGTTCCACTTGCTTGAAGCCTACAGGATGTCCTCTTCATTAAATGTTCTTTGAAAAACCTTCAAATGACCCAGAGTCAATACTTGCAATGTCCCTATCCACAACTCCCTGATATAAGCCTGGGCCAATAGCCCCATGAGAGCAAAACCTCCATCACTGCAAAGAAGTTGTTACTGTTCATTGTTCTAGTTAAAGAACAATCTGATTCTGTTGAAGTTTGAATTGTGCTTTCTGACCTCCATACATTACCTTAGTCCACTCTGATCTAACATCTACCTCATTGAATAAGTGTTTCTTCTGAAAAGTGTCACTGTTCATTTTTATTGCATTATCTTTAAAAATAAATACACTAGAACACTGGCCAGCCAAAACTGTTTTACACATTTATTTTCACTATAATGTCAGTATAGTGAGATGCTACTTATACTACATTTTCTGAGCACTGACTGTCAAGGGCTATGTTTTATTATTACAGATCACAGTTTCTGGATGACAAAGAGGAGCACAATTGGAAAGAGTTGGAAGAGAGAGAGGAGTAAGTATGGTCAAAGCATGTTATATGAAACTCTCAAATGACTGATAAAAGAGTACAAATTTCAAAACAAGAGTTTAAAGAAAGAATAATAACCTTGAAGATACCCTGACCTCAAACTAGACAGCTTACAGCACTTTGAAGAGAAACTCTTGTTACAGATGATACACATAGACTATGAGGTGCTTTATTGCTCCCAGAACGATCTAAGACAATCATAGTGTGAATAGTGATGGACAGAGCAAGTGTATTTGGAGAGAGGTCACTAGACATCCTGTAAAGTTGATGTTTGAATGATGTAGATGAAACAAAATGAAAAACTCCAGCTCTGCACCTACGTTTAAATGTTGGTGAATAGAAAAATAACTGAATAAAAGTAACAGTGTGAGAGTTGTCAGTTCATAAGAGTTTTGTTTATTATTGGTTGAGAATATCATACATGTGTGTATGTTTTCATCCAATTCCACTCTCCATTCCTGTCTCTCTCTAATTCCTTCCCTATCATGTTGCCACCACTTTACCTTTCAAGCCTCCTGTGCTCCAGTTAAAAGCTACTGAGTCTACTTAGAGCTGTTTAGATGCACTGAGTGTGAGACAATCTAGTGGTTCATGGGTAGCCTATCAGGCATTCAACTGTGAAGAAAACTGACTCCCTCCCTTCCTCTGTAGACATCAATTGCTAACAACTTCTCAATTATGGGTGGGAAGTCATGAACCGCTCCCACATCACTGTTCAGGATTTAATTGTTGTGATCTTGCCCAGATCTTTAGCCTTCATTCATAGCTGCTGTAAGTTCTTGTGTTAAACAACTTGTCATGGCAAATAGTATTTGACATAGCTTTTTAAAAGGATTGTTTCTTGCATAAGCCATTTAAAATCACACTTAGGTAGACAAAAGTAAATAACAGAAAAAAAGTAAAAAAAAAAAAAAAAAAAAAAATGAAAAAAAAAGGCAAGGAAAAAAAAAAAAAAAAAAAAGAAAAAAAAACGAGGTGGAAAGGTAAAACCAGAGTCAGTATATATATTTAAGAAACCTATAATAAAAGATGTTTTGAAGGTGAGGAAGCATCAGTGATTTGCTCTTGGGAAGCATGAGTCAGCTCCTAAGTAAGTTATCAATGGCCATTAAAAGAACACTTCCATTAGAATTATGGGTAAGAAACTAGATTGGAGTAAGATGAATAGGTCTCTAATTCTAGAATTATGGCAAAATTGAACATCCAAAATGTTCCATTAGAAACACAAGGAAGGCAACATAAACTCTAAAAACCAACCATTTAAATAGACAATAGAGAAAATCAGGTACAAGCCTTGAGGGAAGAGAATGTAGAGAGTAAAATCACACACTAAAGAGCTATAAAACTCGGGAGACATACCAGATTACTGCTTAAAAGTGGAAAACACACAATCTGGACACAGCTTGGGGCTTTGTTATTAAGGAAAAAAATCACACAAGATAAAGTATATTTACCAATATTTTTTATTTTGTAATTATAACTCCCCCCCCCATTTTTGATGTGAATGAAGCAAGAAAGAAATGTTCCTAGGTCAGACCCTGGCATCCACTGTGCATAGGACTCAATAGAGAAAGTTCTAAGAAGGGAGTCAACACAGAGAAAGATGTCATATACGTTCATTCAGGTGTCCTCCAACTGAGCAACTCTGCCTACAATGGGTTAGACTTCCTGAACTCCTGCAGAAAGAAAACACAGACAGTTGGAGAGTTGAGCTGGGCTTACAGCTATTGCAGGGAAGAGCAAAGAGCGTGCAGGGGAATCATTACATGTATGCTGACAGAGGACAATTAGAGAATCCTCAGTACATATGAAATTGTAGGTCTCATGAAGAGTGGGACCTTCCAGATGTTTCCCACATTGTAAGGGTGGCTTGTTTTATTAACTACATATAAAACTGTTCATAATGAAGAGACACAGGAGATGAGGACATATTTTTATACAAACAGATGCACACACATAAATACAGAAATTAATGTAATAATTAAAATAATAAGCAATAAAACTACTAAAAACAAGGAATAATTGTTACTAGGTGTCTATTAATTCTTAGACCAAACAACAATTATTTCAAGGGATTTTTTGGTACCTGACTTTAACAGTGAAGAATTTCCAAATTATCTCTTCTTGCTCTTAATTCTAGCAGTATAGTTAGTCTCTTACATTCCACAGTTCAAACATCTGTATTAGCTACACAGGGTTTAGACCCACAGTCATCATAGCTATGGATCCTCAATGTGTTAAATATTCTAGAATTGTGGCTTCTGCAAATGCATTTCCAAGTCTCTTCCTCTGTTCATAAGTCAGGAACACATCAAATTTAAATCTCATCCATATAGTTCTGCACTTAGCCAAACCACTCTACCCTCCTCTTACACATACACTACTTACTACTGAGCTCGTGTAGATTATATAGGAAAATTTGAGCCAGAAATCTCAAATGTGTAATTCTTGCCTCTGGATTATTGAAATATTTAAATATAGAATATTTTCAAAGTTCTAAGACTATTTTTTGATAATCATTCGAAGTCAGTGTCCAGGTCGCCATTAATACCCAATCTCTGTTGTTTCTACAAGCAACACAAATTTTCAGAAAATTTTCTCTGATGAGGAGAAAAAAAAATTATGGGACATGTGAAATAGGAAAACCTTATATTGCTCTAACATGATTTATAAAATATATTAGCATGACAATAATAATACTTAATAATAATAATAATTAATAATGGCCCAGAAGGACGTTTCAGCAAGTAAAGGAATTTGCCATGAAGCATGATGACCTGCATTTCATGCTGTCAATCCACATGAAAGAGGAAACAAATATTTTAAAGTTATTCTCTGATCTCTATATGCACACCATGGAAGGTGTGCACTCACACACACAAGGTAAACATACATGAAAATAAAATATTAAAATATTTAAAGATAATATTAATAATAATTCAGACAAAATTTAAAAAAAATTAAGGAAGAACTGAATACTAGCAGTGTAGATCCTGCAATAGTCATATCTGAATATTGGATTATAATTGTGAAATTTACTTCATGCTCAACAAAAGTTCTAACATGGATTCATCATAATATGGGTTAGTTTTAATTGGTTTTCCATGAGTAGGTATTCATCTTGAATGAAAATAATTGACTTTAATGAGAAATACATGGAGAAGACAGCACAGGTTTTCTCAATAATAGAGTGAACAGTATAATCAATAAATATTGGAGAAAAAGAACAACATGAAATTCATTTATAGGAGGTATACATTTTAGAGATGTTGAAATTTTCTGTGATGTCCTAATATTTGCATTGCAAAGAGATACAATAATTTATGGGTTTACATTAAGGAAAGGAATTTTACTGTGCATTATTTATCTACATGTATTTGTTTTGTGGTGGTAGTTAGGTATGTGGTCACAGTTATGTGTGTATAACTGTGTATAATAACAATATATGTAAACATAAGGTGATATTTTCTTTTGTACCAAAATGTTATTTTTATGTTAACAAATAAAGTTGCCTGGGGGTCAGAGCTATTAGCAAGCCATAGGAAAGCAGGGCGGTGGTGGAGTACGCTTGTAGTCCCAGCACTTGGTAGGCAGAGTTAGGTAAGTCTCTGTGTGTTCAGGGACACAGCCAGCATTGGATACACATGCCTTTAATCTCAATACCAACCATGGAACTCCTGGAGGTCTATACAGACAGGCCGTGATAAGGCGGTCATGTGGTTGTGTTTACAACCAATGAGAAGGCAGAACAGAAATTCTATATAAGGACTTTAACACAGGAGGTGCTGCTGGTTCAGAGAGGTAGGACCACCGCAGGAGGAAGGGTAAGGTTTTAGCTCTTAGCTCTGACCTCTTGGCTTTCTTCCTTGCATTGCTTCTGTGTTTTTTATTCAATAAAACGGTTGGTTACATCTACATAAACAGACAACTTTAACTAATGAGATATATATTTTGATATCTCAAAATAGAAAATTTAAAGGATAAGGGGGGGAGGATTATCTGTATTGGATACTTTTCTGTTGATGTGAGAAAACACCATGAGCAGAATCAACTTGAAGAAGAACATTTATTTTGTCTTATGGTTCTAGAGGTGGGAGTCTATAACATAGGAGAGTGGTTTATATCAGGGGCAGGTATAGTGGTATTCTATTTGTACTGAAATGTGATTTTATTTGTATGTTAATAAATAAAGTTGTCCAGAGGTCAGAGTTATTTAGCAAACCATAGGGAAAGCCAGGGCGGTGGTGGTGCACGCCTTTAATCCCAGTACTCAGCAAGCAGAACTAGGTAGATCTCTGTGTGTTCAAGGATACAGTCAGCATTGGAGACACACGCCCTTAATCTCATTACCAACCATAGACCTGGAGGTCTGTACAGAGAGGCAGTGATGAGACAGCCACGTAGTTGGGTTTATGACCAATGAGAAGGAAGAACCAGAACTCTATTTAAGGACAAACGCACAGGAAGTAGCCCCCTTTTCGGAGAGGTTTCTTGGCGGAAGAAGCTAGCCAGCAGCACGCGGGTAAGCTCCTAACTCTGACCTCTTGGGTTTTTATCTTTACCTTGGCTCTGTGTTTCTTATTTAATAAAACGGTTAGATACATCTACAGGCAGGAATCTAACTGGTCTCATGTCTTTTGTTGGCACAACAGGAAACATAAAGTGATCTGGGAGTAGATTAGGGTTATAGATCATCAAGTCACATGCCCATTGACATGGCTTCCAGAGCAAGGCTAAAAGTTTCATAACCTCCTAAAAGTTTCATAACCTCAAACACTATCAGCTGGACCTTAAGTGTTCAAATACATGATTACATGATGATTATTTCACCTCCAAGCCTGCATAGTATCCACAATTCAGATGGCCAGGGTTTGCTTCAACATTGTATATGATAAATGGATTTAGAACTTTAATCATAATGCTATAATGATGAGGGTGGGAGATTAAATATCATGGAAACATAGAAGATGAATGTAATTACTTAATCTCACATTAACATCCATCCAACTATAAAGTGGGTGTCTAATCAGGACTCAGAATTCTTGAAGATAGATGAAAGTGTCATGAGTATAGAGACGTATTTCTTTTCTCAGGTTTGCTCTGTTCCTTCTGCACTGCAGTGGAAAGAATAAGTAACTGTGAGGAAAATCATATGACGGCTGAGCAAAACAGTTAGTAATTGGCTCTTTGCAGAAAACTCTGAGATCCACTGCCTTAGGTAATCCCAGGCTCGATGTCAACAACAATTCAATCCTGCCTCATGTCTGTGTTTTATTTTCTTTCTAATGGCAATAATTGTTACTGCCTCTAGAAAGAAGATTCCAATTATTTTAAGGTTTCATTTGTTAAGAATGGCTCATTTAATTAAGCTATAGTTTTTACTTCAAGTATAATTAATTAGTACAGATATATTGCTTTTATGGGACATAATTAATAGGTTACTGTCCTGTAGCATAGTTATAATTTTCATTCCTGTTGCTTTACAGAATTTAAAGACAAAGTCTCTTTATTTTTAATTATGTATATATCATCTGTATGTGATACGACCCTGGAATAGTACATTGTTTACATTTACTAATAAATTATTTTAGATATATTTATTGCCTATGAGAATTAATGATGATTAAGGTAGGATCCATAGAAACATATTGAAAGAGGTGATAGAGAAAATAAAGTTACACATGCATTTAAGAAGTTATATTGTTATGTTATTTAAGTTAAATATAATTTCCACTCTCAATTTTCATGTAAAATTATCCTATGTAGTTAATGTTGTGCTTACCAGAAAAGACGTAATTTTCATTCTAAGCATCAAATCTTTAAAATTTACCATAAACATGTATATTTGGTATCAGCATCTTCATCTCCACAGTATTCTGTGTTAGTCCTTAAGTGCAATTTTCTCCCTCAATCCTCCAGTCTTCCTCCAAGGAACACATAAATGTTAGACCCTCGCAGAATAAGAAAAGGCAATTTTCAAAATCTGGTGTTGACCCGTGGTCAGATTTTGCTGTCTTATCCAGGTATGATCCTTAGGTTTCAGTAAAAGATCAGTTTAGAAGACTAAGTAACAGCCTCACATGCACAATTGTGGAAAAGCTGTTAATTAATTTTCTATCATCATAAAAATTTTCCCTTTATTTCTTACAAAACTTTTTTATTTACTGTATTGGAATCACAAAACTTACCACTCTGACAGTGGCAGAAAGAGTTTAACATTTCCTTCTTTCTGAGAGAATTCTATTTTTATGTCCATTTTTGCCCTCTGGAAGTGAAAATAAACTTTTCATATATGAATATTGACTACATTTTTCTTCTTTATTGTTTTATCATTTATTACATCCTGACCATATTTTCCTCTTCCTTTTCGCCTCCCATTCCCTCCGCCCACCTCCCTCTCCTTCACACCCACACCATTAGAGTATGTGCCTAGTATTTTATATTTATATATGTGTATATATATATATATATATATATGTGTGTGTGTGTGTATGTGTGTGTGTGTGTGTGTGTGTGTGTGTTTAATACGAAAGTATTTAGAATATAAATAATTTTCCTGTAAATGTGTTCACCAGGTTAAGGCTGAACACATACTTGAGTCTAGACATTTTGAAAAGAAAATACTAAATAATTTTACTTAAGCCCCACAGAGATTAAATAATAAAGTTATATGACATTCACATCATTATTTAGATGTACTTAGGGATGCTTTAATGAGCTTTTTAAGTTCTCAGAATTGGATGCCCCAGACTATGTCTTCTGTCTTAAGTAAAATACTGGATTACATTCTTCACTCCCTCACTGTCAGAACAAGCTAACTTTATCAGCAATTATCTCTTAACGTTCCTAATGAACAGTAAATTAGAAAATAAATGAATGTGAAAAATACACAGATTTGGCATCAATAACATAAATATACAACATTTCTGTATCTATATGTGCTTTATTTTTTGAGGTAGTTTTGTGTGTTACAAGTGAGACTTAACTCCCTAAGCAGCTGAACATGAACTTGAATGTCCACCCCTTCTGCCTGCACCTTCCTCTTGCTAAGATTACAAATGTGTGTTCCATCATAGATTTTACAATGTTGGAGACAAGGCCAGGGTTGTGTGCATTTTAGATAATCACATTACCAAATAAGCGTCATCCAAGTAACCTCTAAATTCTAACAAGAAAAGCAAAGAGTAATGGAGAGAATTGCATAATTGCGTAATTTGTGGCATGTTTTTATATATGATTCTGAATCAAGGAATAACATTTTTTCTAATTCATAATATATTTTGTTCCTATTTGAATATTTACATGTATTAGGATTGCATATACTGGAAAAAGATGCAAATTTTCATTTCAATCATGTATCAACAAGGAAATTTCTATCATTTTCTCCATGCATCTTGATAAAACTAAGCAGAAAGAATTCAGAATAAGGTGGAAAAAAGAGCATTAAAACTTTCCTTCCTTTTTTGATATATAAGCAGCCTATTACAGTTGGATATAACAAAAACTCTTTGCTTTCTTGGATCCATTTTCTCAGAGTCCTAAATATTAATTCAACAGAAAAGGAACTCCAGCCACAGTTCCAATTAATTGCTGTTGAAAATACAGTGCAGTTAATTAGAATCCCAAGATCTGAGAGCATAAGAGAACCTTGGAGACTGTCTAACCCTATCTCCTCTCTCATGAAATGGGTTCAGACGTCCTGAGGTCATACTAATTCAAAAACATAGAATATCTATGTAGTAAAATACAAATTTCAGTAAAAATCTACTCATATCTTCAATTATTTGTAGATGAGTATAATGTACCATGAAATGTAATAACATCTTTAGAATATCTTTTTTTCTTATGAGAAATTCTGGTGAGTTTAAAATGTTACAAATTGCATTTCTAATCTTTTCAAAATTTAGTTCATTAGTATAGCAATATTATGATAGTACACATGTTGAGGAGTAGCAAGCAGCCTCTACAGTGGAAACTGCTAGTAAAAAGAGGAAGAGTCTGCTTGGACATGTGGGGTCACTTCAAGTTATCAGAATGGACATACGTAGATTGGAAAATAACTTCCTGCAAAATGGGCCTCTGATAATTTCCCTTTAATTGAAATTACCTTTGCAGTTAAAATGTAAACATTTGCTGTATAAATAATTTTTCAACTGTTCAAATTTGTTAATTTGATCAAATACTGAACCTTATTTGGTGAAATAAAAAGGAAACTGTTGGGGAACAGATTATGTTACTTTTGCTACAAATGTGTCGCTAATGCATTAATCTGGTACCATGTTGTTCTGACAGTGCCAGGGATTCATTAACTTTGTTGACTCATGTATATATGTGAAACCAGGTTCTTTAGTGATGGACAAAGTTGTAGCAGCTGTACTTATAGCCTTTCTGTTTTTAAACAGGAAAGTGATGTGTTTTTTTTAATTGGTTTTACCAGTTTTTTTTTTATAATTTAATTTAATTTTACATTTCAGCCACTTTTTGGAGCCTGGGGCCTATGCTAGGACACTTTGCTCAGCCTGGGTGAAGGAAGGAGGGGACTGAACCTGCCTCAACTGAATCTACCAGGCTGAGCTGAATCCCCAGGAAAGTGATGTGTTTTACTCGTGTATATTTCATTCACACAGACACATCCATCAGCTACAGTTCCTATTTTAAGCAATGAGTGCTACCATGACTCAACAGGTATACAGGAGCCTTCATATTTAAATGATGATTATTTATGGAACAATGCAGAAAAAATTAAAGTGTATTAGCCAATGGAAGTAGTTCATTGTGAGTTCAATGGAAGGGATATCTAATGGGAAAAAGAGCTACCAAACCTGAGTCTTCTACAAGAATTATAAGTGTATGTAATCAGTGAGCCTCCTTTCAGCCCATTAGTCATATTTCTATTTGAGACTGAATTCACATCTACACATCTGGCAGTAAAATAATATTTGTATGTCACAAGACAAACAGATCATGTGTATATGTTATAATACAAATCATGAATATATATTCCATGACACAAAATTATTTATGTATGCTGTTAGATTCACAATATATTTAGAAATATAAACAATCTCATTCATTTTATAAAATAGCACTTAGAACTATATGTAAGGCTTTGCAAGTATATATATTTTTTAGATGATCAAATGGAAAAATATACAAATATGAAACATGGACTTATTTATATGTATATAACATTTCTGTGAAAATATTATGAACACACACACACATATATATATATTATATACACAAATAATACCTATATATACATGCCTCTAGACAAATTTATTTAAGTGTCTAATTGTACAGGAGTTTGTCTATGTAAGCAACATATATATATATTTTTGTAAGCAACATATAGTATCATTTATTGGAGAAAAAAGTTATTATATTAGCAATATTTCACACTGAAACTGAAGGAACTTTTTAATATTATTTATGTTATAAATTTATCAACAGGTAATTTTGTAGATAAAAGTTTTCCTGTGTCCTGCCTGGTCCTGTAGTTGCTCAGATCCAAGTAAACACACAGAGGCTTGTATTAATTAACACTGCTCAGCCATTAGCTCAGGCTCATTACTGACTAGCTCTTATACTTAAACTCAGGCCATTTCTGTTCATCTATATGTCACCATGTGTTCCATGGCTTTACATGTGTGCCATTACATGCTGCTCCCTGGACGGCGGGCTGGCATTTCCTCACTCAACCTTCCTCTTCCCAGAATTCTCCTCATCTGCTAGTCCCACCTATACTTCCTGCCTGGCTACTAGCCAATCAGTGTTTCATTTATCAACCAATCAGAACAACACATTCACAGCATACAGAACATCCTACAGCATAATTTTATATTAGAGATTATGAAAATTAAATATTTTTACTTTTGTCATTCTTAATTTGAAACTGAGTTATGATATATTTTAAATAAATTGATATTTGGAAATGCTGTGTTGAACTGCTATTTTCCTGACAGATTTCAACCAATCATAAGTAAACACAGTAATTTCCATTTCTCACTCATGGTATGTAGGGTTTTATAATAAGAAATGATTCTAGAGTTTGCCTTCATCAAAAATATTGTAACATATATTTAAGGAGAAAAAGCAACAGTTATTTATCCAATGTGTTAAATGTGCTATGTGTCAAGTAACTAACTTAACCATATGCTGAATTCTCATGAGCACCTGATTCTCTGAGTGGATTTTATATTACATCATTTATCAATGGCTTTCCATATACAAACACTTGTGAGTTTACATAGAAATGCTCAGTAGTATACATTTGCAGATAATAGAGTAAATCTGACTTTATAAATTTTCCAGTTTAGTCCATTCTCAAGCAATCCTTGTATGTTTATTTTTTAGATGAATGTAAAATTAGTTTAGTAGGTTGTAGTCATTTAAAATCTATTAAATTTGAGGAAATTATTTTTATGTGTCATGCTCAGTACACTATTGTGCTTGCTGGGTAGGGATGTTTTCCACTGTTTGCCTCTATATTCTTATCATTCAACAATGTTTTTCTCCTCACATAATTTTTTCCATCTTTATTTTTAGGTATCTGTGATTTGTGCCTGCCAATGTGAATTGTGTTATGTATATAATACATGACACTTATAAACTCCTTATAAACTTATAAAGTGGTTTCTGCTCAATGAATATTATGACTTTACATAGTAATTGTGCATCATGATATGTAGTAAATTATTATTATTATTATGTAATCATTATTGCCTAAGTGTATCTAGTCATATTAATCAATAAATTCCAGAGTGATACATGCTCTTTTCATGATTCTTATGTGAGTAATTAATATACTGAAAATCAGTAAGGTATTTATTTCAATGTTGACTAGTAATTGTCATTATATTGATATATCTTGCCCACAATGTTGAAAATCACGTTATAATTCTCACAACTAGAAAAAAAATAATAAGAGTATATGCATGTGTGTGTGTGTGTGTGTGTGTGTGTGTGTGTGTGTGTGTGTGTGTATTCCTGGTTGGTGGGAATTTCTTTTTTCTTTTTCTTTTTTTCTTTTTAGTCTGCTTAATAAAAGCTAGAGTCATTTTGAGAAGGTCCCCATCAGAATGTTTGTAGGTAAGTCTGCAGGGAATTTCTTTATTATTGATTCTTGATATAGGAGATACCAGCCACTGTGCATTACAGCACCCTGGGCATGTGGCCCTATGTTGTATGAGAAAAAAGCTAAGTGAGCCATACAGAGCTGATCAGTAATCAGAATTCCTCCATAAACTCTATTTGAGTTATGCCTTCAAGTTTGTGCCTTGCGTTCCTGTCCTGTTTCCCTCCATGATGGACTGTTATTTGGATGTGTAAGACAAATAACCCCTTTCCAACCAAGCTACATTTAGTTATGGTGTTGTATCACAGAAATAGAAACTAAGATAGAAATTGGTATCAGTTTTGTTGTACATTGTTGTGGCAGGCTTGACCATGTTTGGTAGTAGGTTGTGTAATGACTTTGGAACTTATGCTATAAAAGTTACTGGTTATTCAGACCTTAATGAGCTATTGTGGGAACTTAGATGTTGCTGAGACATTGCAGATAGTCCTTACCTGGCTGGAAAAGTTTCAGAGGAACATTCAAGTCTCTTAAAATTTCTCTTTGAAATTAAGAATTTTTGGTTCTGGCCAACTGGGGCTGAAGAATAGGCTATAATTAACAAGATATCAGAACCAGTAAATTAAAAACTTTACTCTTCTGGATAACTAATACTGCTTGACTGGGACTGAAGAATCAGCAAAGATTAGGAAGAGACCAATAACTTTGAATCAAATCTTCTTGAAGTGTTTTGTCAGGGACATCCCAAAGAAGCAACAATACAGAAGGGCCCATGGACTGAATCTCGGGCTGGCAGGCAAACTTGGTAAGGTATTTCTCAGGTGGTCCTGGTTTTGAAGGTATGTAGTTCATGAAGAACAGATGATAATCTTGATAATTAAGGTCAGGAGAGTCCATTGGTGAAGATTCAGTCCCAGGATTGAAGAAATCATGGAGAGAAGTTGAGACTTAACACTGTGTGCCAGCATCATGTCTCTGAAGAGAGTTCAGGGGAGGCTATTGGTGAAGTTTCAGTAAATATGTCACCTCAGGATTTTGGAGATGCCAAAATCGTGGGATTACTGCCAGAGATAGGAGCAGCTTTGGGAAAGATCCTGCATGAGCCTGTGAAATGAGCTATATGTGCTGTCAATGAAAGAGGTGGAGCTGCACCCATCTTTTGGAACTGAGAAGACTGTGAGTTAATCCCAAATGCTACATACTGAGATTTTTTTATAGCGTTAGACTTTGGTTTTGCTTGGATTTGATTATGAGTGTGTGCTGATTTATTCCAAGAAGGCTTGGAGTAAAAAGTATACAAATTAATTTTAATTTTATAGACACCCACAGCTGAGAGACTTTGAACTTTTAAAGACTACTTAGATATTTTATTGTATTAAAATACTGTTTAATATTTTAGCCACAATATAGTTTAATCATATTTTTCTATCTTTCTACTACTCCCAGATGACCCTGACTTTCTTACTTTCCTAACTACCTGCTGTCTCTCTTCAGTCATAAAACAAATGTCAAAACAAACCAATTAACAATAAAATAACATTAAACCAAACAAAATAAAATAAAAGGTGCACACAGGCATACAAAATATGGGGTCTAGTTTTTGTTGGCCAAGTAGGCCCAAGACTTTGAATATTTTAAGGATACTCAACATTTAAAGTGTCCGAAATGTTAAAGACTCGGAGATTTTTTAACAGTCAGATTAATTTATATGGTGATATTATCAATATAATATCTTATAAGCTAAGAAAGGGAAGTTTCAATAGTGTTGTATGGATTTGTGAAGTGGACAAGATGTCAACTGCCTTTGTTGGTTGATTTTGTTTATTTGTTTATTTTTGTCATCTTGATACAAGCTAAGATCATTTGATAATAGGGAACCTCAGTTGTGAAAATGGCTCCATCAGAGGGAGTCTGTAGGCACTTTTCTAATTAATTATTGATGTGGGATGCCCAGCCCATTGTAAGTGGTACCACCCCTACACTGATGGTCCCGGAGTTTATATGAGAAAGCCCTGTCAAACAATCCAATAAGCAGTCATCCATTATGGCTTCTGCCTCCAGGTTTCTGTCTTGATTTCCTGCTCTGACTTCACTTAGTGATGGACTATGACCTTGGAGTTGTGAGACAAATAAACTCTTTCTTCCCTTAAACTGCTGTTAGTTGTGTTTTATCACAGCTCTACAGAAGTAATGAAGACATATAGACTTGTCTTTAACTATTTCTACAAGTGTAATGGATGAATGTTTTCTTGTGAAGGAATATTTTTGCACTTTTTAGACATTATGGAGAAAAGTACTTTAGCTTATTAAAGTGTTAGATACACTACAATGAATTAGTGAATTTTTTGATATTAGAGTGACTATTCATTCTTAGAATAAGTATAGCATTTATGATTTAAATTTGAAGTTAAGAAGAATTATGGTCTACAGATTTTTCCTTTTAAAACATGTATGAGTAGACAGCAGTGATACATTTTCTTCAAAAATCTTAAGAGTTTTGTTTTTATCAAGTAGTTGGGAATAATTTACAGAGACACAAGTGTAGTTCAAAATGTATGATGCATTTTTGTTATTAATCTGTGTTTATTATATAACTTACTGTAGTTATTAAGTGTTTATTTTTAATGTATTTATTCTTCAATGTATGAAATGGGTCAGTGGCATGGCTCAATACGGTCTCACAATTTAGAGACCAAAGTGCAATGCCCAAATCCATGTAAATACAGAGGGAGACACCTGAATCCACAGATTGATTTCTGCCCTCTATAGGTACACTATGATATAAATTCATCCTATACACATTTTGCATGTGTACAAACATAATATTAATAAACAAAGCATATTAGTATGTCCATGTTAAATATTAAAATATATTTTAATGTATCCATGTAACTATACTTAAGTGTTAAATTTATATACTTACATCCAAAGCAAGACAAAGTTAATAAAAATATGAGAATAGCACATCCCTACATTTAATGTTAAGTTGAACAATAAAGAAATAGTGTACATTTTTAGGACTTCATTTCACTGTGCCTAATACATAGCATAGATAAATGTATTGCCATTATGTTCATCAAAATGATTCTTAGATTGTTTTATTATATTTGGGAAACTTGAATAAACCAATTTGTTTATATACAATAATGTAAATACCATGATATTAACTTCAAAAATAGCTGCACAGTCAAGTGATATGAAAGGAGTTTCAACTGTACCTTTCTGTATCTTTATTTTCCACCAAAATCACTGATACATTGTCTTCTTTCTAGTCATCACAGGGAGAATATTCACCAATGACATGAACCAGAGTTTTTAAGCTGAGTAAGGAGGACTTATTTTCAACTCATTTTCCCAAAATACTAAGTAAAGAAATTGATCTACACACTGAAACACTTGCTAATCTAAGCAAAGAGAAGAGTGTCATGCAAACCACACACTTTTATCTGGCTGTGACTGCTAATATATTTTGATAACCTCTGAACCATATGACCCACTGATGTAATCAGGTGAGTTATTTTATGCCCTGAAACATTTAACAAGAAAATACAGACTTTGATAAATACCCTGGCCAAGATGTCTGGTAGAGATTTATAGAAATCACCAAAATGAAGTTTGTTGATTTTGACATATTAGCTATTTTGCATTACATTTCATATTCTTCTGCAGTTATATACAGCTACTATTTAAATTTCTTTAAAATGTCAATGAGAGTTATATATATGTTTTACTTCTCTGAGATTCAGATCTTTAAAGATTTGAAGTCATGTTACTAAAACAATATATCTTATTGTACATTTATTTTGCAAATATGATGACCATATAAATGTAGATGTAATTCTGAACAGTTTTATTAAATAAGAAACACAGAACCAAATGCAAAGTTAAAAGCCCAGAAATCAGAGAGCAGTAGCCAAAAGCTAAGACCACCTTCTTACCATCTGTTGCTGCTGCCGTCCTTCCCCTGAGAAAGAGAGCTACTTCCTGTGTGTCTGTCTTTTTATTGACTTTATGTTCTGTCTTCTCATTGGTTGTAAACCCAACCACATGTCCTCCTCATCACTGCCTGTCTATGCAGACCTCCAGGTCTCTATGGTTGGTATTGAGATTAAAGGCATGTATCTCCATGCTGGCTGTATCCTTGATCACACAGAGATCTGCCTGTCATGTGATTACGGGTGTGTGCTACCACTGACAGACTTCTGCTATGGCTTGCTATTAGCTCTGACCCCCAGGCAACTTTATTTATTAACATGTAAATAAAATCACATTTCAGCACAAATAAAATATAACCATATATAAAGGAATTTGAATCATAGAAAATAGATTGTCTATGAGAACAAAACAATTTGATTGTGTGGAATTTAATTTCTTTTCAAAAAACGTTTATTTTTGCAAATTTGTTATTATGGAAATTAATAGTACTACTGCAATTAGATGTTCAGAATTCTCCACCAAAAGATAATATTTTGGATTTAGTTTTGTGTGCTTTTTCTATTGTGATATTGTTATAAATTTCCAAGTGAGAAGCTCTGAAATTTATAAGGTATACCCACATTTGAAGGACATACCTAAAAGAGGCCAAGTGAAGTCAAAGAAATGCCTGCTTCTTAAATATATCTGGCCAGAAGAGATGGGGCATGTTCGTGCTACATATCTCAACAATATGACTGCCTAAACATGAACCAAAATGATATTAGCAATTGAAATGCTAACATAAACATAGCCCAGGGATGGTCGCCAAATTGATTATTCAGTACAAAGTGGTCAGCTGTGAAATCAAGCATAACAATGGTAGTAAAATAAAACGTGTCCATCAATTTGAGAGGGAGTGCAGGTAATGGTGGGTGGGTTTGGGGTGAAGAGACAAGAGAAGACAGGGAAAGTGATGTAATTATATTTTAATTTTTAATATTCATTTAAAATTAACTAAAATATTAATAAAAGTTAAATAAGATTGGGAGGACTGTGAGTCTAGATAGTAGAACAGTTGTCTGTTATGAGCAAGGGTTTGAGCTGAAACCTCAACATCTTAACAATGTTACATATAACCCAATGTTTATTTTCAACTTAGTATTAAACTACTTTGTATAAAATTTACTAGTGCTTATACCAATATAAAAGTCCCTCCTTTCCCATCCAAGAACTGGTGGAGACCATTTCTAATGAAATGGTACCTGACTATAATTCACTATATATTGGAACATAAATTACAACATAATCTGATAGATTTTTAAATGAGTAATCACAATGTTGTACATAGATAATGTAGACTGATTTCTGTAATTCAAATCTTCCAGTGCTTAAAATGTGTGCTTTTCTTCATTATCACAAGTAGTAAATGCTAAATAGAACACCCACTTTATAGTGATTCATGTATTCAAAATAATAACAAATAATGATATAGATACTAGTGTGATTCCAGTACATTTGTATTTTGTAGACCTCATCTTCAACCATAGGGGGAAAATAAGTATTGCTCATTTTTTATGTATACATTTTGAACATGGGTTATGCTGTGCTAGAATTGGGCCTAAATAATTTTTTTTATGCAGCAACATGAATTTTGTCATCTATAAAATTTGCTCTGGAGAAACACTAAAGTCACAAAAAAATCACAAAATATTCAGGTTATTTTAAGTAACTTTGTTATTGTTTTCTTTGCCATAGATGTATTATTAGCTATCCTTGGCTTCATCTCACCCATGCACCAAGTGTTGGACACATATGGCACACACACACATATATATATCATTAACTGTCTAAACACCCCTGTCAGATTGTCTCAATCTATAGATAGGAAACAAGTCATTATGTAGAAATTAAATTATTCTTGTGTAGTTGACATTACCTGTTACAGAAAGAAAATTCTAGTCACCCACTGAAACTTACTTGAACTGTGAAAAGGGCAGGCATATCTATACATAAACAAAATCTATAAAACAGTAGGTTTTATATAACATAAAATTTTATGAAAAGGAAACCAGATGAAATGCCTCATGCATAATATATTCAAATAATAAAGTAGAAACATAATGAGTCAAACAGAAGAAATATTTCTACACTGAGAATAATACAATACTTTGGAAAATGTAAAATATTAATAAATAGATTGATATCCATATTCATAGCCTGGATAATTAATATTGATAAAATATTAAAATATTCAATTGACCTCAATATTCAATGTAATATCTGTGAAACAATCAAAGATAACTTTAACTTAGAAAGAAAACCTATACTAATATTTGCATGTACATGCAAAAGATGTTAAATACTAGAAGCCATAATAAGAAAAATGAAAGCCAGATCTCATACAAACTGGTCTTGAAACAGGTAGAAATTTGAAATGACCAAAACAGTGCTGGTTATAAGTACACATATATAATGAGCAAGGGAACTTAATCGAGATTCTCTAAACAAATGCACACATTTATTACCAATTGATTGTCCATAGTTTCCAAGAATATTCCATGAGAAAGGTTGAGTATGTTATATAAATGATACTGAGTAAACTGGGTGTTTACTTGTGTAGATATAAAGAAGAGAGGTAGTACTTAGGTTACACATAAAAATGAACAAAAAGAGAACCAAATTCTTATGTAGAATAGTTAAAACTGAGACTACTGGAAGAGAACATGGGAACCTCTATGACATTGGTCCATGTCAAATATTTCAAAGCCCAAATCATAACAGAAACAAAACATATAAGGAATAGTGTGTCACATTAAGATACTTCTACAATCGAAGGAGAAATAACAGTAAAATAAACTGCCTGAAACTATAAAATTTTTAAACTATGCATCTCTTCAGCTAAGCACATAAGCCATTTAGGAACATAAAAAATATTATGGTGATAACATGACAAAGGTCCTGAATAGACCCTTCTCAAAGAATATGTGTAAATAGCTATTGGATAGGTGAGAATAGTATATGTACTAACCATTAGAAAAGATGATTGGTGGATTATGGTACTAAACATTAAGTAGAACCCATATATATGCAACAAATGCAGTGCTGCTAAGCCACATCCCAGAACTGAAATTGAAAATAAAACCATCAAATATTTATAATTATTATCAAAAATATGAACATTAACAAGTGGTAGATAGGATAGAAGAAATCAGGTGTTGGAAATCATTGGTGGGGATTTGCATTGATGAAGCTTTTGGGAAAATAGTGTGACAAATCCTTAAATTTTTTTCTGCAATCCACAAACTGTGTATTTATGTAAATAAACTAGGTCAGTATGTTAAAGAAATGGCTACACTCTGATCTTCAGGGCATAAGGAGTCAATCTAGTGAAGAAAAGTTGGTGCATGTTAAACACAGTGGAGTCCTACTCAGCTATGCCCAAAGAACAAAATCCTGTCATTGCAAAAATGTGTGTAGAACTGGAAGAGATTACTGTAATGTAATACAGTAGTCACTGAAAAATAAGTGTCATGTGATTATACATACTTGTATGCTGATGATTTCTCTCACTCTTTTTAATTCATCAACAGTAGCACTTGAATTCAGGAATTTGGCCCACCAGAACACAGTTTCCTTGAACAAGTGTAAATGAAATATCTAGCAACACTTCTAACTTAAATCTCTACAAAAATAAATCTTTAACCCATATCATTTGTGTGGGTGCATTTCAAGAATTGATCTTCCTTCTTTAATATACTATAAAAGTTTTAGGATATATCTAAGAAATAGTTGAATGAATCTACTTTTAATTTAGGTTAACTAATATCCATTATGTTTGATTTAAAGTCTTGTATATATAATATAGTTGTTTGTAGCATTCATAGTGTTTTTAATAATAATTTTCAGAATTACTAGTTGCTGTAATGAAAACCCAGAGGCAGATGTCCTGAGAAACATTATGTCCCACAATGCTAATCATATCAATGATGCAGATGGAGGAAACAAACCAATGAGCCTGGCCTTGCTCTCTTTGGTCCAGTTCTTGCCCCATAGGGGATGTGATGGGCAACTACACAGAAAGGAATCTGACAGAGATGAAGAGCTCTGGGGAAAAGAGATTGTGTTTATGTACATCAGTGACCAAGTCCCTCACCTCACTCTTTTAGGAGTGCTTCTCCAGTAACATAGAAAGAGGAATCCATAGTCTTTACCTTATTTGACAGAAGGAAAACGATTCTGTCCATGGAATAAGAATACAGCTTAAAGTTATAAAGTCATCCCCAAAGGATTAAAAAATTTAGACACATATTAATAAAGATGCAAAATCTGTTATCAGTCTCAAATATAAGGTTTTGCTGTTTTTATTCAAGTGTAAAATAGCTAAATGTATTGGCGAGTGTGTATGTGTGTGTTAATAGTTTGTCCAATTATCCAGCAATAGGAATATATATGTATATATAATATATGTATCAAAATACACACTATATATATTTTGAGTTCTATGTGTCTGTGTGTATGTTGTGTCTGTGTATATGTTTATCAAAATTCTAATAACTTTTAAAAACACATTAGGTAAAATAAACCATCTACAAAGGACTATATGGTATTTTATTGTAATGTGAAAATGAAAGATAGGTTAAAATAATCTATGGTGGTGATTAGAATAATAAATTATTTATCCTGGAACAAGTAACATCAGAGATCTTAAGTATTTCTACAATCTAAACCCAGGAAGGCAATCCTATCTTAAACTTAGAATGTTAAGATCACTAAGTCAAAGTAAAATACAACTTAGTTTCTCTTGTTGGTAACTGACTTTTACTATGACCACTTCTGATCTAGAAAATATGAGGATAGATTCCCATGTGCTGTAGAAAGGAATTTATGTTTAGAAAGCAACACCACCGCCAACTTTCACATTCCCCTTGGATCTGAGTTGTTATTTAAAAGCTATTTTCTGCTCATGAGGCATTCTCACCTGAAGAAAAAGTCAATACGTCTATGAAGACAGATGGGGTAAATCTAACATTCTTGATTAATTCACTGAGCTGTTGAATTAAAAGTCAGCCCTTGGGAATTGCACTTATATATTTTTAATTTTTTCTCATTGTTTAAACCACATTAAATTATTTCAATTATTAAATACTTATAAAAAACAAAGGACCAGAAATAATAAAATACTGATATTATAACAATTCAGAATATTGTCTTTAATAGGCTTAGGTGTCTATTCAGGAATCATAAGTATATAGGATAAACTGGTCGAGTAATAAAGACATTCACGAAGCCATGAATTGGAAAATTTAAAAAAAAAAGCACAGAGAAGACTAAGAGGGGAGGATTCTTTTGCTTGAAGTTACTGTGTTTCTTGCCTGTATGAGCAGCTGGGCGCTTCCCTCCCTTCCTAGCAGTCTTCTATCAGACTGATGACCAGCCAGCCAAGGGGCAGGGATCATTGACTAAAAGTCTCAACAAGTTCTAAAATTCTAAATTCCAACTTCTGAAGTCTAAAAATGACTTAATAAGTATTTTCTTTGTTATGAACCATTCTGTACTTCTATCAAGATTTATTTTGTATTTTATGCATTTACATACATCAATCTGATATGATAAGTCTTTTCTAACCTGAGTCATATTTTAATACTTTCCTGGTATATGATTATCAAAAGTGAACATTTTCTAATAGACAATTTATTTATAATATTTATAATGTTCATAATTCAATATATTATCTTTTAAGTAATTGTAATGTGAAAATTAATGCCTGTGTTTTTATATATCTGCATATGCAAATACACATGAACATATAATTACATATTTTTCATGTGTAATAAAATCTATTAAATTAAAACATGTTGCTTTAAAGATGCCAATATGATTTATAAAGAACAAATTTTATAAAAATATATCATTTTCAATTTTTTATAAATTTCACCCAAATCATTTTGCCATTTCTTTTTCATAATGATTTTAATTATTATTATTATCATTATTTTATATCCTGACTTCAGTTTCCCAACCCTCTTCTGCTCTCAGCCCCTCCTGCCCACCTCTCCTCTGCCCCCCATTCACTCCTCTGTTTCTGTTCAGAAAAAGCAAGTCTCCCCAGGATATCAACTAAACATGCCATATCAAGTTGCAGTAAGACTAGGTACCTCTCTTCTTACTAAGGCTGAACAAGATAACCCAGTGTGAGGAATAGGGTCCCATAAGCTGGGAAAGGAGTCAGAGACAGCCCCTGCTCCCACTGAGAAGAGTCCCACAAGAATACTGGCTACACAACTGTAACATATATGCAGAGGGTCTATCTCAGTTCCATGCAGGTTCCCTGGTTATTGGTTCAGTCTCTGTAAGTCCCTATGAGACCAGGTTAGTTGTTTCTGTGGGTTTTCATGTGATGACCTTGACCCCTCTGGGTCTTACAATCCTTCCTCCCTCTCATCTGCAGAATTCCCAAGCTTAGCCTAATGTTTGACTGTGAGTCTCTGCATCTGTTTCTACCAGTTGCTAGGTGAAGTCTCTCTGATGACAATTGGACTAGCACCAACCTATAAGTACAGCAGAGTATCATTAGGCATCATTACATCAACTTCTTTTATTTTTTGTCAGTCATGTTTGGTTCTATCCTAAGTCTCTGGCCTATCCAGCCTCTGGGTGCTTGCACTATAAGCAGTGTTTGGGTGGGCTTACTCTCTGTGACATAGGTCTCAGACTGGACCAACCACTGGTTGGCTACTCCCACAATTTCTGTTCCACTTTTACTCCAGAACATCTTGTAGGCAAGATAAGTTATAGGTCAGAGGTTATGTGGCTGGGTTGTGGTCTAAATCCCTCCACTGAAAGTTTTGCCTGGCTACAAGATGACCAGTTCAGGCTACATATCACTCTTGCTATGAGTCTGAGCTGGGGTAAGACTTGTAGATTCTCGTGAATATCTATTGCACTAGGGTTTCTACCTCACTTGCAAATGCCACCTTTTCCACTCATGTCTTCCAGTAGTCTCACTCCAACCCTCCTGTTTCCATCTCACCACCCCCAGAACACCAGCAAAATCTGTTCTATTTCCCCATCCTATGAAAATCCAGTCGTCCCCCCTAGAGCCTTCTTCGTTGCTTAACTTCTCTGGGTCTGTAGATTGGAGGATGGTTATCTCTTACGTTACAGATAGTATCCACTTATAAGTGAGTACATATTGTATTTGTCTTTGTGGGTCTGGGTTATCTCTCTTAGGATGATTTTTTCTAGTCCCACCAAATGGAACGAGATGGCCTGGAAATTTTTTGATGTCATAATTTTTAATTTCTGAGTAACACTCCATTGTGTGAATTACCACATTTTCTTTATCCATTCTTCAATTGAAGGACATCTAGGTTGTTTCCAGGTTCTGAATATTAAGAATAAAGATGTTATAAACATAGTTGAGCAAGTGCCTGTGGGTATGATAGAGCTTCCTTTTGGGTATATTGCCAGGAGTGACATAGCTGGACATTGAGGGTCATTTATTTCCAATCTTCTGAGAAAACACGATATTGATCTCCAAAGTGTCTGTACAAGTTTGCACTTTCACCAGCAATGGAGGAGTGCCTCCCTTAATCCACATTTCCACATAGTCACCATCATGAACTCACTCGTGGTTTTGAACTTAACAGTTCTGACAGGTGGACTCTCAGTATCTTTTTTTTTTTTTAAGAAATTTTTTTTATCCATTTTACATGCCAATCACAGATCCTCCTCTCCCCTCCTGCCCTCCAGCATCCCCCTCCACCCCTGATCCATTCCCTCCTACAAGAAGGTAAGGCCTCCCATGGGGAGACAGCAGGGCCTGGTACATTCAGTAGAGGCAAGTTCAAGCCCTTCCCCCTGCCTCAAGGCTGTTCAAGGTGTCCTACCATAGATAGTGAGCTCCAAAAAGCCAGCTCATGTACCAGGGATGGATCCTGATCCCACTGCCAGGGGGCCCCTTAAGCAGATCAAGCTACATAACTGTCTTGCTTATGCAGAGGGCCTAGTCCAGTCCCATTAAGGCTCCACAGGTGTTGGTCTAAATTTCATGAGTTCCCACAAGTTTGGTTTGGTTGTCTCTGTAGGTTTCCACATCATGATGACCTTGATATTCCTTGCTCATAGAATTCCCCTTCTCTCTCTTGGACTGGACTCGTGGAGCTCAGCCTGGTGTTTGGCTGTGGATCTCTGCATCTGCTTCCATCAGCAGTTACTGGAGGAAGGATCTATTATGACAGTTAGGTTATTCACTGATCTGATTACTGGTGTAAGCCAGTTAAGGCACTCTCTCCACTATTGCTAGTAGTCTAAATTGGAGTCATCCTTGTGGATTCCTGAGAACTTCCATAGCACCTGGTTTCTCTCTATCCCCATGATGTCGCCCTCTGTTATGGTATCTCTTTCATTGCTCTTCCACTCCATCCCTGTTCCAGCTCTACCATCCCATTCCCTTATGTTCTCATCTCCCATCCCCTACCCTCCAATACCCACCCCTCACCTTCAGTTTACTCATGGAGATCTCATCTAGTTCCCCTTCCCAGGGCAATCCGTGCATCCCTCTTTGGGTCCTCCTTATTAGCTAGCTTCTCTGGAGCTCTGGGTTGTAGTCTGGTTATCCTTTGCTTTACATCTAGTATCCTCTCAGTGTTCTTTTGATTTGCATATCCCTGATGGATAAGGATGTTGAACATTTTCTTCAAATATTTCTCAGGCATTTGAGATTCCTGTGTTGAGAATTCTCTATTTAGATCTGTACCCCATTTTTTCACTGAATTCCGTTTTTAATTTTGATGTTTAAACTCTTGAGTTCTTTGTATATTTTGGATATCAGCCCTGTGGGGTTAGTGAAGTTATTTTCCCCTTTCATGGGCTGCTGTTTTTTCCTTTTCAAAGTGTCCTTTGCTTTATTGAAACTTTTCAGTTTCATAAGTTGCCATTTATTAATTATCAATCCTAGTGTCTGTGCTAATGGTATACAGTTAAGGAAGTTGTGTCCTGCACCAATGTGCTCAAGGCTATTCCCCAATTCGTCTTTTACCAGGTTCATTGATTTTATGCTGAGGTCTTTGATTCACTTGGACTTGAATTTTGTGAACTGTAATAGATATGGACCTATTTTCATTCTTCTACATGCCAACATCCAGTTGTGCCAGCACCATTTGTTGGAGTTTTTTTTTTTTTTTCTATTGTATGATTTTGACTATTTTGTCAAAAATCAGATGTCTGTAGGTGTGTGGATTTACTTCTGGGTCTTGGATTCAAGTCCATTGATTCACCACTCTGTTTTTATGTCAATACCATGCAGTTTTTATTGGTATACTCCTGTAGTAGAGCTTGAAATCAAGGGTGATGATACCTCCAGAAGTTCTTTTATTGTACAAGATTGTCTTAGCTAGCCTGAATTTTTTTATTTTTCCATATGAAGTTGTGTATTATTCTTTTTGTGTCTGTAAAGAATTGTGTTGGGATTTTGATGGGGATTATATTGAATCTGACCATTTCTTTTGATAAAATGTCCACTTTGACTATGCCAATCCTACCAATCCATGAGAATGGGAGATCAGATCCTCTGATATCTTCTCCAATTTCTTTCTTCAAAGACTTGAAGTTATTTTCATACAAGTCTTTCACTTACTTGATTAGAGTTACACCAAAATATTTTATTACATGTGGCTATTGTGAAGGGTGTTGTTTCCCTGATTTCTTTCTCTGCCAATTTATCATTTGTATATAGTAGGACTAGTGATATTTTTTAGTTAATCTTGCATCTGGCCCCTTTACTGAGTATGTTTATCAGGTGTAGGAGTTCCCTCATAGAATTATTTGGAGTCGTTTGTATATACTATCATATCATCTGCAAATAGCCATACTTTGACTTCTTCCTTTCCAATTTGTGTCCCCTTGATCTCCTTTAGTTATATTATTGCTTGAGCTATAACTTCAAGTACAATATTGTATAGATATGGCAAGAGTATACAGTCTTGCTCCTGATTTTAGTGGAAATACTTTGAGTTTCTCTCCATTTAACTTGATATTGGCTATACGGTTGCTGTAAATTACCTTTATTATGTTTAGGAATGTCCCTATATCCCTGATTTCTCCAAGACTTTTATGAATGGATGTTGGATTTTGTCAAAAGTTCTTTCAGCATCTAATGAGATGATTATGTGTTTTATTTTCTTTTAGTTTATGTATGTGGTGGATATAGCTAGAGAGCTTCTCTCCGGGTCTGCCAAGCCTCCACAGTCTTGAAGCCCATTTATAAAGTAAACACACAGATGCTTATATTATTTAAACTATTTGGCCTAATGGCTCAGGCTTCTAGCTATCTGTTCTTATATCTTAAATTAACCCATTACTATTAATCTATAAGTTGCACGTGACTCGTGAATTACTGGCATCTTAACATCTTTTCATGGTGGCGGCTGGCAGCATCTCTCTGACTCAGCCTTCCTGTTTCCAGCATTCTCCTCTCTCCTTGTCCCACCTATACTTTCTGTCTGGCTACTGGCTAATCAGTGTTTTATTATTAATCAATCAGAACAACACATTTAACATACAGAACATCTCACAGCAGGTGGATTACATTTACAAATTTTTGCATGTTTAACCATCTCTACATCTCTGGGATGAAGCCTACTTCATCATGGATAATCTTTTTGATGTGTTCATGAGTTTGGTTTGCAAATATTTTATTGAGTATTTTTGCATCAATTGTCAAGAGGGTATTGGTCTGTTGTAGCCAGAATCTTAAAAGTTCTTATTAATAAAAACAAACCCAGAGCCAGGTATTGGGCTGAATGCTGGAAGATCAGAGAAGCACAACAGGCCACAGCCACCTCACCTTGCCAATTCCTCAGCTGATCCTGTTTCCTCAGACTGGAAGCCTCTGTATCCTTATCCAAATGGATCTCAGCTGAACTGCTGCTCAAAAGCCTAAAAGCTTAACCAGCTAAAAGCTTCTAGTTTCTGGTCTTCACGCCTTAAATACCTTTCTGCTTTCTGCCCTCACTTCCTGGGATTAAAGACGTGAGTCACCATGCCTGGCTATTTCCAGTGTGGCCTTGAACTCACAGAGATCCATGCATCCAGAAGGCTAGGATTAAAGGTGTGCATGCTAACATTTTCTAGCCTCTGTATCTAGTGGCTGTTCTGTTCTCTGACCCCAGATAAGTTTATTATGGTGCACAATATTTTGGGGAACACAATACCATCACAGTCTGTAATTCTCTTTCTTTGTTGAATCTTTTTTTTTTTTTTTCTGGGTACCGGAGTGATTATGCCCTCATAAATTTTTTTGTGATTTCTTTTGTAATATAATTTCTTTTGTGTGTGTGTGTGTGTGTGTGTGTGTGTGTGTGTGTGTGTGTGTGTGTAAAGGTGCATGTACAAGTTATGTAACTAGTAGATGGCAATTTGTAGCGCCTATTCTCTTTTTCCACCTGTAAGAGGGTTTGGGGGATTAAACTCAGTTTGCACCTGTAAGTGGTAAGCAGTTTTATGCACTGATCCATTTCACTAGCCCCATGTTTTATTTCTTTAGAGATACTTATTCATTCATGTTCTGCTTAGCTTAGTTTTCATTCATGTTGCAAGATATATTTTATGTCTCTCCACTAATTAAAAAGTAATTTCACTGGCCACACCAGCCAGGATAGGAGAGTGACCGACCAGTCTACCACCTGAAGTCTTCCACTCCCTAGATTTTGTTCCCCCAAACCCTTACCATACTCCATGCAGTCCCAATTCATCTCCTGCTCTACAACCATGCCCCACCCCCAAACCCAGTGGATTTCAGCAACTGAGGCATAGACCACACCAGTCAAAACATTCTTCAGCTACTCAGCTGCAGAGGACAACAGTCAGAAGAACCTGTGTAGGCCAACACAGAAGAACAGAGACAGCCCTGCTTTACCAAAATCAGAGTTAACTGCCAGAAGGCCAGCTCCAAACTTGAAGAGAGACTCCACACTAGATCAGAGGTCATACAGGCCACCAGAAACCCAGGGCACAAAGAAAAGAAAACAAAAGGGGGAACAGAAATGAAGGAATAAAACACTCATTCAACAAAGAAAAACTCAGAAATCATGACCTTGACCTGATCATCCCAAACCCGGAGGCCTAAATGGAAGTATAAGAAAACAGTCAACAACAGCCAGGGTAATACGGCACTATCAGAGCCCTGCTATCCTACAGCAGGAAGACTTAAATATCCCAATGCAGTCAAAGCACAGGAAAAGGAGCTTAAAAGGAAATTTATGAAAATGATAGAGGTCCTTAAAGAGGAAATGAAAAACTCCCTTAAAGAAATACAGGAAAACATAAATAACAGATTACAGAAAACCAACACATCCCTTAAAGAATGCCAAGAAAGCCAAGTAAAAACAAACTAGCAAGTGAAGGAACTATTCAAGACCCTAAAATAGAACTAGAAGAAAAAAAAAGCTGAGGAAATTGAGGAAATGGAAAATTTGGGTGACAGGAACTACAGACACAAGCATCACCAACAGAATACAAGAGCTGGAAGAGAGAATCTCAGGATTTGAAGATAAAATAAAAGAAATAGATTCATCAGTACAAAAAAATGTTAATTTAAAAACTCCTAACACAAAACATCCAGGAAACCTGGGACACCATGAAAAGACCAAAACTAAGAATAATAGAAATTAAAAAAGGAGAAGAATCAATTGACCTGGGCTCATAAGATTTGATAGAGTCTGAACAGACAGTCGTTGGAGCCTGCATGGCACTGACCTAGGTCCTCTACATATATCTGACAGTTATATAGCTTGGTCTTCTTGCAGGACTCCTAACAGTGGAAGCAGGGGCTGTCCTAATGCTGTGGCTGGCTTTGGGGAACCCATTCCTTATGCTAGGTTGCCCTGCTCAGTCTTAATACAAGGCAAGGTGTTTAGTCCTGCTGTAACTTGATATGCCATGTTTTGTTGATATCCAGGAAATGTCTGCTCTTTTCTAAGCAGAAATGTAGGAGGGTGGATTGCAGGGGGAGGGGATGGAGGGAGGGAATGGGAGGAGTGAAAGGAGGGGAAACTGTGATTGGGATGTAAAATAAATAAAAAAAATAATTAAAAAATCTTTTCCAATGAAAAAATAGCTATAAAGAGCATAGGAAAGTTGGACTCTGAAAAAAAAAATTCGTGCTCAGGCTGTTATTTTATTTTTTCCTCCTTTTTTCTTGCTTCTACCTTTGATCTACATAGCATCCTATTTCCTAATTTATTTCTGCAGTATTTTTTACTTCTCAAAGTCTGAATTTTAAACATAATACTCATAGTCTCTGCTGGCAAATCCAGCTGAACTGGTGGGATATAGTTTTTCATTTACCCTAGACTGGAAATGTGTGTGGTCCCAGTCATTCTGGGATGCTCTGAGGTTTAGGCTGCTCAGATCAGCTGGCTTCTTCACCCATGTTCAGTAACAGAAAATGATTAGCTTGTATGGCAATTGATTCCATACACTTCATCTATTCCAAAATTTCTCAATTTTCTGGTCTGCTGATGCCTCCTATATTATTTCTAGGCATCACTAAAATCCACTTTGTTTATTCTTCATGCTGTTTTTAGGTAAATCATTAGAGTGGAAATTTTGCATTTTGAAATCTTACTATCGAGTCTCTTTTAACCATTGTGGATATAATTAATAGTCTATTTCTACATGAAGATATTAAAAATCAAATGTTAAAGACAGATGGATATATTTATAATATAAAAATAAATAATAAAACAAGGATGGTTTAAAACAGTCAAAATCTCAGGGTAGAAGACAATTGACAAATTAGCAAGTCTGATGACTAACGATAACAAAATAAAGCAAAGAGCTGACATTAGAACTTTGCTATTTTCATTCAAAAAATCCACCGCAGTGGCTGGAGAGAAGGCTCAGCTGTCAGAGATGTTATTGCACTTCCAGAGGACTGTGGTTGGTTTTCCATCGCTCATCTGCCATTACTTCCAGCTCTAGATGCCAGAGGCCCTCCCTCTTCTGGCCTCCATGTGGTCCTGAACTTGTCTGCACACGTCCCATCAACCAGTTTACAAATAAAATAAATCGGAAAAAAAATTGAAATAACCAATTAATTTAATAACATCTCAAACCTGTTCAGACAAGGATAAACAGCTTATTATCCTATCAGAAGAAATTTAAAATACATTTTTATGGTTGACCTTCCTTTAATACCATAAAATATTTTTAAACTAGCTATCAAAAATATTGAAAGTCTAATTTCAATGACTTAATACCCATAACCAAATACTACATATAAAATTAAAATGTTTCTATTTCCTTTTACTTATTTTTAATATACTAGCATCATTGTGTGTGCATACAAGACAAATGTGGGGAAGAAATATCCTTTTTTTTTCATTTATGGGGTTCAGTGCATGACATGCGTTGGAAAGGACGTGTTTTATTCACCTGTGGGGATCAGAGGAGAGTTTTGTGGAGTCACTTCTCTCTTTTCACTTCTACCTTGGATCCAGGTATGAAAAATCACATGGGCAGGTTTGTTCAGAAAGCAGTTCCCTGCTGTATTTTGAGACCAACCTGTATTTCAAATTACAAGAATGTAATACTAAAAACTGGGATTTTAAATTTATCTATAAATAAATGAGGAATGCCGAACCCCTCATCCACCTGTGCTATTACCTTCATGTCGCCCTCAGACTTCTCTTATTTCAGGCTTTTAAGTGTGTTAACCAACCCAGCAGGTATTACCCCAATAAAGCCTGTCACTCCTAAGCAGTTCTTAATTTCACCTATAATTTATAATACAGAGCATTTCAAAATACATGCAGCTAAAGAAATTCATTTATTTATATGTAATTCTGATATGAATCATGGGTTAGACCTTCAAGATGAATCAATAATATGGTTAAAGTAGATTTAAATTTGGATAGCTATAATCTTGATTGAAACAGGAATACTTATAAAGAATTCTGCCTTGGGCATTCAAGTGCTTAAAATATTCCTCTATTTTTATTCATAATGCAGTCTTTAACTAATTTATTGTAGCATATGATATTAAAACACATTATAAATTTCACAAAACTGAATTTTCTAAATGTGAACAATTTAAATATATCTTTTTTCAGATAGTGTTTGTTTAAAATTCCATTCCTGTGTTAAGAGTCAATTGAACTTAAAAATATAATTATGAGTTACTCCAAAAAGAGGCAGATTTTAACTAACTGTGTGGAAAGAAATATTTCAATGCTGATTTCATTTTTACTAACTGAGTGAATAGTCTTCATGTTTTATGCATTAGCTTATCTGCAAACTTTCCTTTTTGTAGTTGAAATAAAGAACTATGATTATCTGTAAAATTGATTGCTCAAAGTAATTAATCATTTTTCTTATGACACTACCTGGGTAAATTATAATTCTTATAATTAAAGAGTTCTCTGTTGCCTAAGTAAGACACAGTGAGTGACTGTGTCAAGAGGTGATTATTTTAAAACCAGGAGCATCAAGTTTTTGTGTGATAGGATTTTTATTTTATTTTTAATGAAATGCTTTAAAATTGAAATATAATGACCTCACTTTCTCCCTTCCCTGGCCTCCATGCAATCCTGCAATGGATGCTGTAGCTAGAGTTTTCCTGCCTGGCCCACAGTCAGGACAAATCTCAGACCCAACCAAGTAAACACAGAGACTTATATTGCTTACAAACTGTATGGCTGTGGCAGGCTTCTTGCTAACTGTTCTTATATCTTAAATTAGTCCATTTCCATAAATCTATACCTTGCCACATGGCTCGTGGCTTACCAGCGTCTTCACATGCTTCTTGTCATGGCTGCGGCTGGCAGTGTCTCCCTCACTCAGCCTTCCATTTCCCAGAATTCTCTTCTCTCCTTGTCCCGCCTACTTCCTGCCTAGCCACTGGCCAATCAGTGTTTTATTTATTGACCAATTAGAGCAATTTTACATACAGACCATCCCACAGCAGGATGCTCCAAAACTTTTTGTAACATTTTAAATTATATTTCCTTTAGTTATTCATATTTTCTTTAGTCATTCATATGTCTTAAGAGAAACACTAATAAATCCCAAATGCATAACAAACTGTTTAGCTCATATTAACAGAAGTCTAAACTTCTCATGCTGCTTTTCACTAACAAAAGGAAGACTTGCATTGAAAAATTTCTTCTTCACTTTGTTAAATTTGACATTATTGGCTTTCCTCTTGTGGAAAACTTTCTTTTCATTGCTTAAGAATGTAAAACATAGAACTTAGAATCAGCTTTAGGATACAAGTGACATATAATGAAAAATTAACCTGAAGCAACTTTTAATAACTATCTTAGTATAAAGCATAAGGACTCGATTCTATTGCTTGTTTTTATCAAGCCAAATTCCATAGAATATAGGGGTGTCTATGTATAATATCAATTTGAAAAGAATACACACATACAACACATACACACATATATGCACACATACATTCTCCTTTGCAAATTTGAAAAGAGTATGTTAAATGATTTTATCTATTTATGAGATTCAATGAGTATTTCATAATTCCTATATTACCATTATAGTGATAACAAGAACTTTATGATTGTCTTTACATGCAGCACCTGGAACATACAAAGCAAGCATTTGACCACTATACTCTCAGGCTTTACATGGGTCCTAGTGATTCAAACTCTCATGCTCAGGATATATGACAAGCATGTTACACATTGCCCATATCCCCAGTGCTTCCATTCTGTTGTGTGAAGGTTATCTGGAGGAGTACCACCATTTCTTGAGACAACCACCCCAAGTCCTTTGGCTCTTGATAAAGAAGTGAATCAATGTTTATCCCTCCCTTTTGAGGCTAAGTTCTCTTGCCAGTGATTCCTACCAGAGCTACTGCAGCTAAATCATTCTATCTCACTCTGTACCATAAAGAACCACAAGCCAGTAGAAGGGATTTTTAACCCTTAAAGGGCTCCAAGTGATGAAAAAAATTTGTTTGTCCATCTTGTACCACATTACAGTATGCAATAAGAAGGCACACATGTAAGTTCAGGACAAGTACCCGAAAGGGCCATCGGTATAAAACCTGAGCATAGACAGATACTCAAATTCTGTTGCCATACTCCAAATGGAGAATTTAGTATCACATTCTTCAATGTACAGTCTAGGCCACTTGAACACGTTAGTCTGAGTGAGTTATGAATTTCATTGGGCATCTTGTAAGCTTCTCTGAATGTCGTTTATAAAACAAGCAAACAAAATTGCTTTGAAGCTATGTTGACTCAATTAAATAGATGACAGCATTTCCCTCAAGAATTCAGATTTGTCTATAAAAATGCCTATCTTTACTTTAGTAAGATATTTCAAAATTAATCATAAATTTAAGTATTCATAAAAAATGGTAGATGTGATACAGGGGAAGGGAATTTTACATAGCTAAATAGTTTTGTTTTTAAAAAGCTTGATTTATCCAGACTCTGTAAAAACAGAAAAATAAGTATCATTAAACATCGCTTCTAAGCTCTGCATTTCTAACAGGGAGATTATATATCCTACAATTCTATTCACATTGTTGTAACTAGAGATTGGTGATGTATCCTAAAGTTTTACAAATGTCTTAAGAATTCTTGCAGCTAACAGTATAGGTTTATTTAATAGTGTTTCATGAATGTAATGTGACTGCTATTTTCATTACTTCCCTTAGGCAGAAAATTTTCCTTAATTGTAGTTGATTTTTCTTTGGACTGTCAATTCCCAAATAATGATATAGAGATTTCTTATTAATTTTGAATGATTGTCCATAGATTAGGCTTTCTCCCAACTAGCCCTTGTAACTTAAATTAACCTGTTTATGTTAATCTTTGTTCTGCCATGTAGTTCATTATGTCTCCTCTGTACTGTACATCCAACTCCTACATTTCACTGGTTAATTCTGCCTTTCTTCTTCTCTCCCCAGAAGTCCTGCCTATCCTCTCCTGCCTAACTGCTGGTTGTTAAGCTCTTTATTAAACCTATCAAAAAGTGCTTTAGCAGAGATACATCTTCATAGTGTACAAAAAGATTATCCTGCAACATTTAATTACAGAATTAAGCTGTTTTTCAACATATTCACTTCTTGAAGAAAGAAAAGTTTGCACCTCTGGGGTGCTGCATGTATTTATCTCCAATTTGTTATATTTTTATTTTCATATTGTAAAAATTTTCTCATTATTAATCCCATAAACAACATGTGTGGTCATTAAAGAAAGTGAAGGAAAGAAAGAGAGAGAGAAAGAAAGAAAAAAGGAAGAAAGAGAGAAAAAGAGAAAGAACACGTCTTTAAAGATAGGTAAGTAATGAATATATGATATAAACTAAGATTTGACTTCCTCCCTATTGACTGCTTTGTTGTAACTTCTCAGGAAGACTTTTGGATCATTATGAGATGTTTCTAAAATTTAATTTTTTGACTATTCACTGATTTCTTTCAATTTTTAATAATTTATGAAACTCCTTAAAACTAAGTCATAGACACACCTCCTTAGGAATATTAAATGACAGAAAATTAGAGCAATTTTTTTCTTGGTATTTGCCCAAGTATTTTTTATTTTTTATATATTAATCAACAAACTCAAATTTTGCTATGTTGCTAAATCTGTTGTTTTCATAAAAATGAAGAGACAATTTAAAACAGAATTCCAGAGAACATTAACTGAGAAGTTTCTAGAGCACTTTGAACTTAAATATGTCCAGATGGCATGTACAGCACTGCTTTATGCTCTAACTCAAATGCACATTCACAAA
>CABHPQ010161714.1:26401-49126 GCA_902168405.1 Peromyscus aztecus | reverse complement strand
CTTCCCACCGGGTAGTAAGCTTAAAGAGTAGGATTCTCAAATTAGGCTTCAGTACTCCACTCAAGTGCCTTAGCTAGAGGGTAGTGACCTGATAAATGGAATATAGGAAATGTGTAGAACACGGTGCACTCTGAACGCAAAGATTGTTGTCCTTTATTTGTCCTGCTCTTGTGAAGTCCCTCCTACACTGACATCTAATAGGATACAGTGGAAAAGATAGAATGTGACTTCCAAAGTAGAGTCCTAAAAGACACGACAGTACTTTAGTTCTATGGAATAGTTTTCATGGTGGGGAACCCAGACTTCTTGCCAACATCTAGCATTGATTTGTCTACTACGTGAGAAAGCCATCTCAGAAGTGGACCCTTCAGTACAACCCAAGATTTCAAATAATGGTAGGTTGGGTTTTATTTTGGTTTTTTGGGGTTTGGGGGGTTTTTTTGTTTTTTTTGTTTTTTGTTTTTCGAGACAGGGTTTCTCTGTGTAGCTTTGCACCTTTTCATGGAACTCACTTGGTAGTCCAGGCTGGCCTCGAACTCACAGAGATCCGCCTGGCTCTGCCTCCCGAGTGCTGGGATTAAAGGCATATGTGTGCCACCACCGCCTGCAGATGACTTCTTAACTAAAGTCTCTTGAGAAACCCTGACCCAAAATTTCCTAACAGGAATAATGAGATAATGTGTGTAATTGTAATTTTAAGACCCCAAGTTTTAAGGTGATTTGTCACACAGCAAAAGATAATAAGTAAAGAGTCCATTTGTGGTGCTATAAACACAAAGCACAAGAAAGTCTAAAATCTTACACTGGCTTTGAGAAGGAAATTAAAGTAGGAATGGGAGGTAATAAGAAAAAGAAAGAAAGAAAACACTTCAGAAATTTAAATGTTTAAGTTATGAACTCAAGAGTTTTTCTTTGCTAACAAATTACTAAGAGGTTGGTTTGGGTCTCTGGTTCTCTGTGTATATTTTGGATCTGTGAACCATTATCTCTAATTCATAATTTTATCTCTAGTTCATAATTTTAATGATCAAGCAAGCATAACATTAATAAGTATCATTTGATTTGCATTGTTATGTTCCAGAAATGGTTCTAAGATAACCTTAGAATGTGGATATTCATATTATTCTCATTCTAAGGAAGAGAACACTGAGTCCCACAAACATGAAGCAGCATAGTTGATGGTTCTGAGGAAGAGTTTAGCAGTTAGTTTCACATACAGGCAGCCTGGGTTTATACACCAAATTGATTCAGGATGCTCTATGAGATATCATCTTTCCTATAAGAACTGACATCCTACACAGCACTTCATGAGAGTCAATAAAAGGACTAAAAGAATGTTTATTGAAAATTAGTCACTATTATTAACTCACGTGGTTACAATCTGGTCCTATCCTGTTTCTCTTGGTCAGTGAAATTATGAAGCAAAGCTGAGAGCCTGCCTTTTTCTGAACACCCTCCAGAAACACTCTTAGCATCTTGAGTGTTTTTAATCCCCAGACTAGTGAGATTTGAAGTTGGCTGCCAAAGACTGATGTCTGAATCCAGATTGTAGTTGTTGATTTTCTAAATACAATAAAATCCATGTACTCCTTTGTTGAAGTCTAGAAGGAACATGGTCAATTAAATAGCTACAGATTGAAGGAGACGTTTATTCAACCTGTCTTTAAAAAAAAAAAACAAAAAACGAATACTGTTCACAGCCCTGAGCAGGATATAAGATCTGTGAGACCTGCCCTTAGGAAGCTTACAAATTCCTTACCCTTGTTGCATGTTTTACTCTGTTAGGATGTCTGGTGTAGTTACATCACCACACCTCTCCTCTCCGCACACACATATGTGCAAACACAAGCATACAATGCAGTGTTTGTGGTGACTGTTGCTGTTAGTTTTATAAAAGCAGAATTTCAATCATTATCCTGTTATTTCTTAATAATAGCAGGTCAGAGGATAAATTAGCTAACTCCTTCCTGATAAAATTTACCAAATACTCCAAAATATTCTTGGTGTATTCTACTCTTATACTACTGATGGTCATTTAACCCTTTTGTAGAAATTTTGCCACCACAAATAAAGCACCACTACAGCGAGAATCCACAGAAGTCTGGGATCAAGAATTCATTAAGGGATGGAATGGAAATAATGCATTCACGAATACAAAATGAAGTGGTGATGCTACCTCTTCCTCCACCAGGGAAGGATGGGGAAAGCTCTGGACCAGGTCACTGAACCATAACTTCAGGAAACCTTCCATGTCTAAAAGAGCACATGACCCTCCTTCTCAGTTCTTATCTAGTCACATACCCAGAGAAGACCCTGCCGATAAGATCTACCATTGGCTAAATGGATCAAATTCCTACAACACTTCCCCTTTTTTTATCTAATAAAGAAAGTTCTAATCTTAATATAAATTCATATACAATAAGAACAATTATCAAGTATTCTCCAGAAGAAAGAAAATGTAATAACATAAAAATGGAACTACAACCGACAAGAACAATCTCAAGCAAGAAACACATTCTAGATGTCCAGACCATAGGTGACTGGCAAATTACAGAGATTACTACAATAGTTATCCTGAAGAGTCTAAGTCTTGTACCTAATATGCCCTTAGCTAAGATTCAAGAGGATTGTAACTGTAATTATCTAGTCTTCCACCCCATCAAAGACCTGAGAAGGATGCAGCCTCTTCATCCATCAGAGAAGAATGGGGAAAGCTCTAGACTAGGTCACTGAGCCATGATATCAGGAAACCTTCCATGTGCAAGAGAGTGTGCAGCCCTCTCCTCAGTTCTTGTCACTTACCCAGAGAAGACTCCGCTCATAGGGCTAGCCACCCCAATACCATTGGCTGAATGGATTGAATTCCCACAACACACCACAATTTAACATACTTATACACATTTTTACACCACTGGTTCTCAACCTTCCTAATCCTGCAACCCTTTAATACAGTTCCTCATGTTGTAGAGACCCCCAACCATAAAATTATTTCATTGCTATTTCATAACTGTAAGTTTGCTCCTGTTAAGAGTTGTAATGTAAATATCTGATATGCAGGATATCTGATATGCAACCCCCAAGGGGGTCTAGACCACAGGTTGAGAACCACTGCTCTACACTGTGCTTTTCTTTCTGAAAGGTGAATTACCATAATTGGGTCATTGGGTCATGGGTGTATGTTTTAAATATTTAATAGACATTTCTCTATTAATATTTGTACAGAGGGAGTGAAACTTCACGTGGCTAAGTGCCACAGCAATCTAGGAGGGCACCAGTTCCTCATATCCTCACCAGGACTAGATGTTTTAATTCTGTAGTTTTTGTTAACTGGTTAATTGGAAAAAAAGATAACTTCCTGTCACTTTAATTTTATTTTCCTACTAATAAGGCAATATGTGTTTATAAATGTTTATAGAACACATAGATTTTTTTCTCATGATTACTTCTATTTTGCATCTTTCTTTAAGGATTTTTTTCTTATCAATATGTAGAATCATGAAATAGTCTCCTAAATGCAAATAGTACATCAGACACATAATACACAGAATCCTGAGCTTGATTTCTGAAGGGAGGTTCTTGAAATCCCAAATTTATATAATATTTTTCTAAATTTTCTTTTTGGGGTTCTTTTTGGTTTTTGGTTTTTAGTATTTAACAACTATTTGCATTTTAATATGTTACCCATTGTATTAGTCAGAGCTCTCTAGAGTGACAGAATTTACAGAATGAATCTCTCTTTATATATATAGAAAGAGGATTTATTGGAATGACTTACAGGCTGTAGTTCAGCTAATCCAACAATGGCTGTCTGCCAATGGAAGGTCCAAGAATCCAGTAGTTGTTCAGTCCACAAGGCTGGATGCCTCAGCTGGTCTTCAGTACACGTCAGAACTCCAAAGAAGTAGGCTCTAATGCCAGTGAAGGGATGGGCTTGCTAGTGAAGCAAGCAGGCAAAGAGGGAGGCATTTTTCTTCTGTGTCCTTTATATAGGCTTCCATCAGGAGGTATAACCCAGATACGAGGTAGACCTTCCTACCTCAAAAGATTGGATTAAAGTTGTATCTTCCCACCTCAAAGATTTGGATTAGATAGAAGTGGATCTTCCCATGTCAAATAACTGAATTAAGCAAAAATCCCTCAGAGGTGTGGTCAGCTATTTTGGAGTTTTAGTTAATTCCAGACGTAGTCAAGCTGACAACTAAAGCAGCCATCGCAATCATTTTAGTCGAAATACTACATTTTCCAGCTTGTCATTTATCCTTTTTAAAAAATCAATTTTAGAAAAAAAATTTTTTTACTATTTTGTGCAAATATACTTATATAGTAATTTTATTTACCAGTCCTTACTGTTTTATCTCTCTCTCATTCCTGTGGGCCACTTCTTCCCAACTAATTCATCTTCTACTTTCATATTTTGACTTTCTGGTGCAGACTGTGTGCAAGCAGCATATCTACTGTGTGTTCCTTAATTCAGTGTCCAAGGTAGCACTTCATAGCACCCCACACCATCATCTGGCTTTTACAAGCTTTCCAAATCTCTTTCACAGCATCCCCGCCTTCAAAGGGATGTCATAAATGTCTAGTTTAGTGCTGAGCACTCATCTGTCACTTTTTCAAAGCACTTTGACCAATTAAGAGTCTCTATGTTCACTTTTGCCCACTGCCAAAAGAGGCTGACCAAGGTTGAGAGCAGCACTAACCTATGGGTATGTGATGGCTAACTTTGGTTTTCTATTTGACAACCAAGTAGAATAAGCTTAAACCTAAGCATCTGGACATACCCGTGGAAGATTTTCTTAACTGGATCGTTTGAAGTGAGAAGACCTACCCCAAATCTGGATGACATCTTCCAGTGACTATATATATTAACAGTTCTGTTCTTTTAGAGAATCGTGACTACTACAGAGTATGAAAATAAATATTTAGAAGGCAACTTGACTACATTTCCATTTAAAAATATATAAATAATGTGTTTCCTCTCAAGGCCTATGACTTCTTTAGCCATAAGGATTTTGAACAGGATTGCAATACCAGTCATGTAGCTGGAGTTTTCTCCAGTCCCACCCGGGCCCGCAGCCACTCAGACACAAATAAACACACAGACGCTTATATTATTTAAACTGTTTGGCCTAATGGCTCAGGCTTCTTGCTATCTAGTTCTTATATCTTAAATTAACCCATTTTTATTAATCTATAAGTTGCCATGTGGCTTGTGGCTTACCAGTACTTTACATCTTACTTCTCATGGTGGCAGCGGCTGGCAGCATCTCCTGACTCATGTTCCACTTATACTATACTTCCTGCCTGGCTACTGGCCAATCAGCATTTTATTTATCAATCAATCAGAGCAACACATTCACAGCATGCAGAACATCCCACAGCACAGTCATGTATTACTTCTTGTGGAGTGAGCTTCAAATCAAATCATAAAGTGATTGGCTACACCTAAAACAACCATACCACTATTGCACTAGTGGGCATACCTTAAATTTACTTCAAGTATTTTGTTATTTAATTTTGAAAACATCCCTTTCATTTCAATATGATGAAAATGCTGCTCCATTACTTTCAGTTTTCAATTTAGAGATGAGGAATTCCATTCTTGTATTGGTTTCTTTTTTTTAATGAACAGAACAGCTATATATTTATTGGATAAGGCTAGTTATATTGTTTGCTTTTCTAACATACTGCCTGAAATCTTGAATAGTTTCATTTTGTTATTGTAATTTAGTAATTCTACCACAGAGTTGGAGAAATGACTTGGTGGTAGAATGCTTGTTGGGTGTATTAGAGGCCCTAGGTTCAGCATTGAAAATAAAAAATCTCCAGTCCTGGGGGAAAAAAATCCCTCAAAGCATATCTTAGATCTATGGGTATTTTCATTAACCTTGGGTTTCAATAATCCTTTTCAATTTATAGACTTAAAAAAAAATCTATGGAGCCAAAGAGGTAGATCAATGGGTAAAGTGCTTGCTATATAAACATAAGGACCAAGTCTGGATCCCCAAGAGCATTGTAAATGTCAAATAGGCATGTCAGCCTGCCTTTAATGCCAGCACATGGGAGACAGAGAAGGAATCCAACTAGTAAGCTGGCTAGCTAGATTAGTGAAATCAGTGAGTTCTGGGTTCAATTAGTGACCTTGCCTCAATACATGGTGTAGAGAGCAACCAGGGAAGACATCTGACATCAACCTCTGGCCTTCACTTGCATGTGCACATACATATGTGTACCCACACATATGCAAAGATAAGCACACATACACCACACTCAAGCAAAATAATGTCTATTGTTGTTTGAGTCTTCAATTTTCCCCTAAGTCTCTTCTTCCTTTCTTTATTTTCTCTTTCCTATTAACTACACATCCCATATCTCCTGGTTGTTTACAGCTATTCTGCTATATCTTCCACATTGCAAATCCACTTTCCAAAAGTAGCCATCTCTAGTCTTTTTTGTTTGGCAGCCTGCAATGTTTATTGTTTTAAGTCTGAAAGATATTGTGTGTGATGATGCTGCATCTTTGAACATTTAGCTCTCCTTTTTCTAGAGTCCTCTTTGAACTCTTCTTCTCCTCAGTGGAAATTATTGATAATAGATGCTTGTCGAGGAAGTCTCTTTGTGTGTGCTTTGACATGGGGTGACTTTTGTTTGTTTCTGAGTGTGTTCTACTCCTTAACCTCCCTATATGTTAAGTTGTCCAAGTCTTTCATCTGAAAACAGAGCAAAAAGTGAAGCTTCAATTAAGAGTCAAAGGAGAGTAAATACTGACTTATTATATATTGTGTCAAAGGTACCTTTGATGACACATTTTGTTTTCAAAAAGTATGTTATTAAGTCATTTTGATATTCAAAAGCAGTTTATAATACTGAGAATTCAGTTTTAAAAGACTATAAATGTTGATTTTAATGGGTATATTTAGGATCTAGATATGAGTCAGAAGCAGGTAGAAAGTGTAGTTGAATCACTGTGGCTGACATCATGAATTAATGTCACTTGTTTAGGATATTGCTCACATTTTTAAACATCTAAAATATTCTAGCAAAATAAAAAGAAAAATATGAAAAGCAAGATGATGGCATGAAGCAGGGGTTAGTACCTTTTATCTTCCCAGTATAGGTTGGGAGGAGAATCTTATGTTCTTTTTGGAAGTAACCTCTAGTAACCATTGATGAATTGGGGTCTGAGAGGAAAGACAGCAATGAAGAAAAATGTAATTCTTCAACTAGGAAAAATGTCCCAGTTTCTGCCTCAGATGATATCCCAGTCTGGCCGTGGTCTGTGAGGTCATGCCATTTCCAACAGGAGCAGTAACTAGGCAGCAATGCACCTTATCTCCCATTATGCTAAAAAACCAATTATGGTAAATACTATTGCCTAGAGGGGTTTTCTGAGTGACTGGGGAAAGATCAATGCAATAACCTCGGACCTTAATATCAATATTTATCACAATTTTCAAAACTAATCTATTATTGAAAATTATCTTTCAAAACACAGATTAAACGGTTAATGTTTATAACACTATTCATATTTTGATCCTTTGGTGAAAAGCAGTTGAAAAAACATAGCAGGACAAGTAATAAAATATAAATACCAAATATTTACTAAAATAATAGTGCAAGGAAAATATGAGGCTCTTATCAGATCAATCCAAAGAGATTCATTTAACCGACTACAGCCTTTAATATAACTATCAATCAGATGCGCTGGATATTCCCTGCTTCCATTTCCCACACACTTCAAAAAGCTACACATTTCTGCAATTCACATAAATAATAAATTGTCCTTTGTACAAAGATGAGCCTTTATTGTTCTATCAAGATAGAAGCCAAATGGAAAACTGTACCCCCGGGCACAAAAAGGTTGTGATCAAGGGATATGAGATTTAAAATGAAATTAATGTAGTAAAATAACAAATAAAATATTGAAATATATACTGAAAAAATAATATCTAAACAACAGCATTAATAAGAGACCTGTCCAAAAATAACGAGCTATTGAAATAAATGCAGCACTTACCACAGGCAGCATTTCTTCAAAAGACATGGAAAGTCTTGGTCCAGTCAAGGCAACGGCCTTGATGGTGAAAGACCTCAGCGTGATTTCACATTTTATCCATGACATTGTTGTGAAGAACTGGGCCACACACCGTGTCTTAGTTACTTTTCTATTGCCATGACAAAACACCATGACCAAGGCAGCTTATAAGGGAAAACATTCCATTTGGGGCTTGTTTATTCAGAGGAATAGTCCATAATCATCATGGTGGGGAGTATGGCAGCAGGCAGGCAAGCATGGTGCTGGAGTTGCAACTGAGGGCTTCTATGTTGACACAACAATCACTGGTGGCAGGGGAGGGGTGGGGTGTGGAGCAAGCTGGGCAGAGAGAGGAAATGGCCTGGTCACTTGAAACCTCAAATCTTACCCCCAGTGACACATCTCTCCTCTAACAAGGCCACACCTCCTGGTCTTCCCAAACAGTTCCACAAACTGCCAAACAAGCATTTAAATATGTGAACCTATGGGAGCCATTTTCATTCAAACCAGCAGACATTGTGTTTGGGTCACAAGGCCCCCACATATTTCCCATCCCAGCATGCTATTGATAAGTGATTTATTCTCTGAATCTTTATCACGATAAAGCCCAGGTAAAGTTATAAACATGAATGCTTCAATAGCAGATTTCCTTATGGAAGTGTTGAACAAATATGGTTGACTTCTTAAATTTTAACTGTTCTAAGAACACTGTCACTCGCTTGTCTCTGTGCCCTCCAATAGAGGATAGGCTGGCTAAAGTCTAGAAGAGTACACTGAGCCATAGTTCCAGGGGCTGAATGTTTTCAAAGAAATTAGTAGTGGACTTCTGGTTTCTTCTTGGACATTATCATTCCCAAGAATTTAAAGATTTATAAATATATATGCCCTTACCCAACTTGTTTAGGCACTGAGGTAAATTCTTTAGCTACTTCATTCTCTCTTATTCTAATGCTGTTTGAGGCTAAAGTTGTAATGTACAAATCCAGGTTTTAAGTGAGAAATGAAAATAAAGCAAGTGAGCTGGGCGTACGGTGGTGGCGTACGCCTTTAATCCCAGCACTCAGGAGGCAGAGACAGGTGGATCTTTGTGAGTTCGAGGCCAGCCTGGTCTACAGAGCGAGATCCAGGAAAGGCGCAAAACTACACAGAGAAACCCTGTCTCAAAAAAAGAAAAAAGGGAAAAAAAAATAAAATAAAGCAAGTGGCCTTTCAACCTAATTTTAAATCATCAAACATGTTGATGATACTGCTGTGGTTTAAGTAAAAGATTTCAGAGTTTTTCCCAACAAGAACTCTTGTTTGAATAACATTTTCAACCTACTGATACAAGAAGTTCAGACTAAATTGGTAGTACATGAGCCAATACAAAATTTCTAAGAGCTATAGGTCAAATCTACTATTGTCATAGCGTGATGCTCGTAAGGACATATTAAGTAGTTCCTAGCTAGATGAGGTGTCCAAGTTTCTCTGAACTTTCACTGGAAATACATACTACCAGGACATGATTTTAGCTAAGGCCATAGACCTTAAAAATCATTTCAGGATTGAGATTAGGAGCAGCAAGTTCTCATGAGATCTACTACAGTAGATCTCAATGTCAGAATTTACTCCACACACATTTACAGATTCAGCGACCTCTGTGGGCTGAAAATGATTGCCAAGGGGCCTTATGAAATCAAATCTGTTACCATTGACCTCTGACCTTTTGAGGGTTAGTAAAGCCTATAGTTTTTCATCACAGTTTGTTTTAAACTGAAACCATTGTGACAAATTCAGCATCTCCCAAAATTATACAGATTGTGAGATAGTTTTCTAAGCAACAGTGAGACTCACAAACCAATGACAGTGCCAGTCAAACAGCTTTCTCTAGTACTAGTTGCTGACTCCTTTCTGGTACCATCATCTCTACCTGTCTTTAAAATCAGATTACTGCTCAACATCTCCATCACTGAAGGTCCAATATTGATCTACCAAGACTGCAGAATCGTAGTATGAGAATCCACTATCCACTCTACTACATGGATTTTTCTATAAACTCCAATACCAACTTTTTTCTTAATGACAACTCACTGTGGCCTCTAAACTTTCTTGGGTAAAGAATGATATTTACATTGTCCTACTCCTAGAAGCCTAATGTTGCTTGCCTCTTCTAGTTTCTTGCTTGATTGAAGACTTCTGAAATTGGACTCACAGCATATTTGCCTTCATAGTTTGGAAAGGACAGATCAATAGCTCCCAGGCTTATTATCGTCTGCATTTTGTGTTTCTGCCCATCAGCCTCTCATATTCACATTCCAAAAATGTCCACTATCCTCATTGCTCAATTTCCAAGTCCATAGGAATTTCCTTTTTCTATTATTATTTTTATTATTATTACTATTATTATTATTATTATTATTATTATTACTAGTGTGTAGGGAGCAGTCATTGACCATGTAAATGCCACAGCATGTATGTGAAGGTCAGAAAACAACTTTGCGGACTTGACTCTTTCTGCCAACTTTTAGGTGGGCTCTAGGGATGGGATTCTGGTCATGGGGCTTGCTTTTATACCTGAGACATCTTGCAGGTCCCTTTGCTAGCAGTTTCTGTTAATAAAACTCTGGCTTCTTTAGCCCCCTCAGAGGACATGCATAGCCTTCTAAGCCTTCTAAAATAGTTTTGGTGTGACATTTTATAGCATGCTCTTAGGAGACTCCAGAGGATAAAATTCTGCCTTCTCCCACATCACTGTCCTGTGTAGGTGTATCGCCTCCAGAAATGACACAGGCACGTATATCTTCCTCTCCTCCTCTAGGGAGGAGAGTGATTCATTGAGGCTTTAAAGGTCCTTACATTGTGCTAGAGTCCTCTGCTGCCTCTCAGCAGCCTCCAAGCCAATAGATCTCCTAAGGCTTGGCAAAAGGTTTTGTGGATGACTTCTAATTGTCTCTCCTTTTCTTTCAAAGCAATCAATAGTTTCACTGAAGTAAACAGTTTCCTGAAGACCTTCTCAATTCCTCACTGCAGTTAAAAGCATCCATATCACTGCCTAATTAATGGGATGTGAGAGGAAATGATGTGTGTTTCTTCCACATCTTATTTGTGAAACAATTGGGTACATGATGCTCTGAGTCCTTTGCCTCTCCCTCTTCGCACTGCTTGCCAAGGAGATGGAGGAAACTGAAACTGCTCTCTTTCAAACCCAGATGAAAGCCTGAGGTTGAGAGTAACAAAACCATCCTGCCCCTATGCATAGTTATGAAAGAGAAAGGGAGAGAGAGAGAGAGAGAGAGAGAGAGAGAGAGAGAGAGAGAGAGAGACTATTTTATTCAATCCACTGGATTTTAGGTTCTATTCTTGACTTCTCTTTTGGAGTATCATTGCATACACAATTCAAATCTCAGTAGGATTCACTAAGAGTAATAAATACCTGAGTACCTAATAATATTCTTGATTAATAACTTTGTTATAAAGTACCCCCAATGGAAGCTACTAATAGCTTTAATGTCCTCTATGATCAATCAAAATGCAAAGGACACTGTTTATGGTGTCTTTGCTCCCAATTCTGCATTTCACACTCAAAATTCTCAAGCGTTTGATGCTTTATATCTGATCTAACTCAGCGTCCTAAGGCAACAGAAATGCCCAGCCATTTTCTTTGGTAGATGAGATTATCTAAAGGGTGAGATGACTATGTCTCCTTTCAAAGGAATTGAAGGCATGACCCCCCAGTCAAATATACTCCAGACAAAATCTGAGGAAAGAAATTTTCCAAGCAGTTATGGAATAAATGATCTCCCCCAATCACTTCTAAATTGTTATTTTGTTTAAGGTCTCTACAAATCTTTCTTTACCTTTTAAGGACCAGCGAGTCAGACAGAACTTGAACCTGGAGAACCTTCATTTCTTGCAACTTCTCTGAACATCACCACTGACTTCTCTTCCATGTAGCAATTACCCCCACCAGCTCTGCACATCATGCCTCATATCCATGATCCGGGACCTTGATCTTTCTTGGGTTAATAGTGCCTTTGTAATTTTTCATTCTTCTAACCAGGCTGAGTTTTAAGGTTGACCTCCGAAGGGAGGAATGCTTCAGTGTTGCTCTGTCCAGCTGTTAAGGGATGTTGTTTCTGTCCAGTACATAAGGGGCTTTGCCTTAGTCCACATGGGTAATGCAAGTGCTAACCACATACTATCAACTGCAGTATTCTATCTAAGAAGGCCATTTCACGTTTATTTTTTCCTGTTTATTTCCTTCCCAAAGATCCTATACCACTGCATCATGTCAAATAAATTATTCTCCAAAAGGACCCAAACAACAGATAGGTGGTCTCTTCTACAAGGCGAAGAAGAAAGCATGAGAAGATTTTTTACAGCAATTCTGATCCAAAGGTTATTATGATGACACCTCTGTCAACATATGGAGACACTTTTCTGGAAAATTATAGACGATTCTAAGAGCCACTTCAAAAATAGACAAGCAAGGGTGAATACATCTTCCTCATTGTCATGACTACCAGGAAACACTACTGTTAACCATTGTGTAAATCTCAATCTCACCATATTTGAAAGAATAACAGAGATACACAGGAATTCTTTACCAAGTAGATTTCAAAATATTAAGAAATGGAATGTAATTTTTTTCATCACATTTCAGCATCTGCTTCCTAAACTTAAGATTCCTTCTAGGAACATGTCAGCTTCATTTTATCTCCCTTATCAACTCACGTAATGTCTCATAACAACCTGGAATTCAGTATATGCCAGTCTACACATTATTCTAAAGAAGTCACCCATCTTATTTCCTCAAAAGCATCTGCATGGTGCAAGCAAGATCCTATAGATCTGAAGTACATCTTCCTGTTTCTCTGCTATTCAACCTACACTGATCACAACCAATGCATATTGATTCCAATATGTTTCACAATCTGTCCTGCATATACCATTTTACTAAACATGTACAGTAAATGGAAGAATAAACGGCATTTTTAGCATCAAGTACAAGGTAACAACAAGCATTGTTCTTGGATTGCTTGTGCTGTGATTGACACAAGAAATAGATAAGCTAATATTCCACAGAATGTCAAGACACACTAGGATCATTCTGAAAAGACACAATCATAATTCAGTTCGCTATGCCTCCTGGATTGCTATTACATACTACACCTTCTGGAAGGCATTTTGACCACTTTGATGTACAATCTTTACTGACTCAATTGCCCCACCTCAATCATTGTAATGAAATGTTCTCTGTGAACAAGAGATTTTGGAAACTGTGCCTTAACACAAAAATATATTGTTGGACTCAGTTCATATTCTCTCTTCAAGTCAACTGACAAATATTCAACTCCCTAAAGTAGATAGAAGCCTATATATTGGCATCCATGCTTATAAATGTACAGGCTCTTTATATTATTTATCTAAGAAGCAATTATTGAGCATTAACTGTGCCTACTTCCTCTCCCTTCCATCTAAGTGGCATAATCTGTTAGGGACTTGCAATGCTACATTCATTTAGCAATACCAGAACACTGTCAGCAGCAGCTCTACACTGTACTCTTTTGTTTAGCTTCTTTTTATTTCAGTGATGTCTGCACAGCTCACTAGATAACACTGGGAAAGAAAAGGAGAATAGCAAAATTCTTTGAATTGTTCTCGTAGCTGGGTTTCTGTAATACAAAAACTAATGATCCTAAGAATGTATATTTTCATACATTACGATGCCACAGTACTCTGTTGCATAGCAAGCTAGGTAGACTGGAATACAAAGTGCTTCCGGTGGGAAATGAAGAGACAGACAGAAGAATGTCTTCCTGCTTTCAAATAAGCTAGTTAAATAGCTCAGTCTGAAAGGCAGCCTGTGTCAGTGTGAAATAACCTCTCCCTCTCCCTTCCTCCCTGGCTTCTCCAGGGAAATGAGTCACACCTGGTCGCTGCCCTTCATAGGGTGTTTGATGTTCTAAACTCCCATCAGCCCTGCACAGCTAGGATGATGTCAGCACAGTTGACATTGTTAGATCCCTGCCCTGCTTACATCAACTCCCTGTCGCTTGGGCGTCAGATGAGTGTGAAGGATGGAAGTGAGGGGGGCGTTCATCTTCTTAGCAATGAATGCCACTGAATCCCACGTCTCTAGGATCCTGAAAAGACATCTGGCACTTTGCTTTGGGGATTTCCAGTGCTTGCCAGAATTTTAGTTAGATTAAAACACTGTCGCTGTGAGTCAAAAAGAAACCTCTCATCCTCTCCCATCAGGATGCGTCTGCTTTTACAGTATTTCACATCCAAATGTTTATCACCAAAGTACATTATTATCCATGTCCTCGTGCCATAATTCCTGAATTCCTCTGGGATATACTTTCTTGTCTTTCTAGAAATAATCTTACTTCTGCTTAAAAACAGGAAAGCTAAAATGGACCATTTTACCATCTTTTAGTAGTCAAAAGTCAAAGATAGGTATAGGTACATAAAATATACAATTAAGTTAGAAGGAAAAGAGAGATGGTTATGCTAAGAAGAGAGGGATCCAGATAAAGTGGAGAAGTATTTCTTGGACTCACTTGCAAGGCTAGAAGCATTAAATAAGAAATATAACAGTGCGATGAACTCAGACACTTGCAACCTTCAGATTCATCCATGTATTGATTATCCTGGGGAAGGCAGAAAAAACTATAGGAAAGAGATCTAAAAGGTTACTTTGAAAATGTTACAGAGCAATAACCAATAGAACCTTGCCCCCCGGTGCCATAGCTGCCAGAAACCCCAACAATGAAGATTTAATGTCTACTCTCCCAGAACAATGGCTCCAAATAATGGTATGTCAGCTCTTTATGCAAATGCTTTTCATTGCTTTCTAACTCTCTTCGTGCTCATGTACTTGTTCATCTTAGAACCATTTCTGGGTACAACATCTTCCTCTATGATACTAGGAGATACCGAAATACTGCGTGATAAGTATTCTCATTAGAAATAACTCCAGGGTGCTGAGACAATAGACAATCAAAGGGAAAGGCAAACCCAAGCTCTAATTTGGGAGTAAGTCCTCAGGGGTGGCACGCTGAGTCTTCACTCTTTTGTTTTGATTTTATAATTGCAACTCAAATGATAATTTTAAATGCTGATACATTGTCATCGAACACAACTATAAATTTCTGGCAAGTAGTTCCATGTGGTCCAGAGAATTCATTTGTCTGACAACTTGCCCAGGTTATGCAGACAATTCCTTTGACCTCCATGGTAGGGAAATTAGATGAGTTTAGAGAGGGACTCAGTCCCATCCTCAAATCCCAAAATCTCAATTGGTGAGGCCATTGGCTGGGGCATACATAAAACACCACCTTGCTTGCTCTTCCTCAGCAGATTCCCTTTCATGTTGTATTCTGTTTAGTTACTGGTCCCTCACCAACAAAAGACAGCCCAGACTGAGTGCTAGCTTAATGGTAGAAAGCCTGTCTCACACTCAGGGACCCTGAAAATGGTCCTCAGTACTACACACACATACACAAAGAAAGAACTCCCAAATACATTTTTACATTTTTGTTGTTATTGTTTACTCTACAGAACATCCTAGCTGTCCTCGCACACTGACCTAACACCCAGGTGTTAACACACACTTTTGGACCAGGCATGGTAGTGCATGACTTTAATCCCAGCACTCAGAAGACAGACAGGTGAGTATCTGTGAATTAAAAGCAGCTTGGTTTATATAGTGAGCTCCAGCCCCTGCCTCCCCCCCCCCAGGGCTATAAGCAAACAAACAACAAACCTAAAAGAAAAACAAAAAGCAGCTTTTGTTAAACGAGTATTTTATGTCTTTATATCTCCTGACTTCAATTCCTATTTTATCTCTGTAGTTTTTGATCATTGTTTTGTAACCCTTTTCATATACGTAAAAAAAAAAAAAAGATCACTTTGTAAAGCACACTGGGGCAAATGGGAGAGTCTATTTGAGTCCACGGGCACCTCCTAATTCCCCAGACCCAGACGCTAGAACTTAGGTCATCAACAAGGCCTGCTGCTTGGGAAGTTCTTATTTCAGTCGATTAAAAGGGAGAAGTCACTTTCTTCCATTCTGCTTTTTTGTAGCTCCTCTTTCCTTCTCAACATTTCATGCTGTTTTTCTATTAACTTTCAGGTTTAAAAAAAAATCCTTTTTGGAATACTTGCATGTTGCTTATGGGAATGTAAGTGGAACAGACGCTATGGAAAGTAGAATGGAAGTGCCTCCAGAAACTGAACATAGAGTTACATAATCCTGCAATCCCATTTCCGTTTATATATTCAAAAGAATTGGAAAGGAGGGACTAAAGCAGGTGTTATACACCCATGTTCATTTCAGCATTATGCACAATAGCTAAAAGGTGGAAGCAACCTAAATGGATAAATAAAACATGGCATATACATACAATAGACTATTATTCAACCTTGCAAAGGATTTTGATAAATACTACAATAGAGATAAAAACTCAAGGAAATTGTGCTAAGCGAAACAAGCTAATCACAAAAAGATGAATATTGTATGATTCTGCCTTATCTGAGATATCTAAACAATCAAAAACATACAGGTGAAAAGTAGAATGATGGATTACTAGGGTTGCAGGGAAGGAGCAATGTACGGGCACTAAATGCCACATCAGTATTCTTAAAATCTGCCAAAGTAGTAGATTTTATGTGATATAGATATAGACAGATAGATAGATAGATAGATATGTCACTATAATTTTAAGTGTATCCTTTTAAATTGTATTCAAAACATTTAAAATTATAACCATTTTTTCTGTAACCCTTTTTGGAATGATTAATAGAAAGCATGAACACATGCTGATTTGCCCAGACATTTGAAAAGACGGAGTAGAGATCTGTCAATAAACTCCGTCTCATTCTAATCCCAGGTTATCACTAGCACCTGTGATATTTGTTGATGAGTACCTAACGTTCCAACCATCCTGAAACATCCATATCATTTTGGAATGGATCTCAACTTGACTTCTTTGTCACAAGCACAGACTTATACCCTTTTCCATTCTCACTCTCGCCTTAAATTTTTAATAAAATGTGATTGATTAGCATTTAAATGCAAAGGCAAAACCTTTATTGACCTGCACTTACATTGATCAATGCTTCTAAGAAATGCACAGCTCTAGTCCCTTGAAGATAGACCATCATTTTGGACGGGCAGGCTTTCATGGTGTGCCTAGCATTAGATTAACACGTTTTGTAAGATGTGTCCCAACAGCACAGCACAGACTTAACATGACTCAATGACCTGCTCTGCTGATTTCACACCTTGCCTTTCTAAGGTAAAATTATACATTGTTTTTCTCTCACTCAGCTCCCATGCTGTCTTTCTCGCCTTCATCCTAGATGCTTAATTTAGAGTCTCATATCTCATTCTTGGGCACAAAAAACCAAGTTGAGGATGGGTTAAAGAGACAGCCTTTTGGGAAATGAGCATCGGGCATAAAATGCTTCACAAAAATGGTCATTTTGCTGTCTCAGAGAACTAGATAATCACCCTAAGGAAAATAGTTAGAAGCCTGATTATTTCAGACCTAAGAATACAGTTTATTTAGCAGTTTGACCCTTGAAGATCAAAGATACAATTATGACAGAGCAATTTTGAAGTCTTACTTTAGTTTTCTTCTCACTGGGGCTTACCTTATGTCAAATTCCCTGGTACACAGTAGGTCTTCAGTTCCATTCCACAGTACCTTTGTCTTCTGAATCAATAAGTGATGCAAGTGGTTTACCAGTAAGCTGGTTATTAGAGGGAAATGCAGATAAATAAAGCCTCATTATGTTATTTTCCACACCAGTGAGACATGACCCTGAAGGGTAATGAAACAGCCTCTGGAATAGTCAATATCTGCATTGAGTAATAACAACAACTTAGACAGGAAAAGCTAAATTTGGGTTTTGTCTTAAGGAAATGGGAAGCTATTAAAATATCTGAAGCAAGGAGTAGGTGAAATGAAATTTGTGTTTAGAGGCATCAACAGTTTGGAGATGAGGTCAGATTAACTACATAATTTTTTTCAAATACTAAATCTTGGGTTAAGTCTTGAATAAATTTCAATCATGGGTTTTGGCTCAGTTTGCAGTACAAGGACCAGCACTGGATCCCCAGCACCCACATAAAACCCACAGTGATATACACTATATACAATGCTAGAGATTCTAGCATTGACAAGGCTGAAACATGAGCCTCCCTGGGGCTTGCTGTCTAGTCAGTTTAGTAGAATCTTTGATATGAAGTCATAGTCTAGACACTATCACTATTAACTTCGTTATTATACTAGCTGCCATCCGGAGTTCACTGCGTCCAGTCTCCTTATCAGTCATTCCCCTATACATTGCTGCTCTATTGAACTTTTTCATGTGAAAATCTGACCATGTCACTCAACACTTTGAAATCCTGCAACAATTGAAACAATTTAAAATTAACTCCTTCACCCGAGGCCCTTTGGCTCTTGACCTCTTGGCCAAGCTGTCTGTTTATCACCATCTCCCATCACATCCGGTGTTGACAAGACAACCCCAGTCACCATCTTTGATTGGTTAAATCTTAATCAAAATGTCAAACTTCTTCCAATGCCATTCCCTATAGAAAAAAACAGGCCACCTTCTTGCCCTGTGCTCTAGTACCACTTGGTGTATGTTTGACTGTACAACTTAGCACATTGGATTCAATCATTCATTTACACACCATCTTCCTCCCTTCTGAGTCCAGCACTTAATTCTGTTCCCATTGAGCTTAAGATGAGTCTTGCACATTTAAAAACTTAAATTGAATACAAAATTCTGTGTATTGCTACGGACAATGTAGGAAAAATGAGTCTACAAACATCAAAAGAATCCACAACTCCCTAAATGTTAAATGCTATTATTACCCTAGGCTGTGTGCTTTTTCTCCCCCAAGCATAGAACATACTTTGCCCATCGTTATATAACCAGTTTATTGAAGAGTCTGATCTCTGTGGGACATAAACATGAAACAGTTTTGTTTTTCTCTAATCTTTACTTTGAACTATGTTCTGTCAAATTGTCCTGTCCTGCTCTTTAATGACATCTCAGACAGAGCTCATAACTTTCCAGTCCCTTTCAGTTATTAAAAGAACCAGTTCACATGTTTGGCTCCTAATTCAAACAATCCAGTTCTATAGAGCCACCTTTGAAACAATCTGGAATTTAAGCATGGGCTAGTATTAAAGAATAGCATGAAGTCACCATTAGGGTTATTTGATATGATAAAAAGTGGTTATGCCTTTACTTTTTAATGCCTAAGCATTATAGACACACATGGAAGTGTTTTCAAATAAAAACTATATGATAACTGAAACTTGACTTATATATATAATATTTCAGAGAAAATATAGGAGAAAGAGATTAAGAAGATTGACAAAGTATTGATAATGATTGAAGTCAGAACATGTGTTTATGAATAATTAGTAAAATATTTGCTATTTGTATGTATGGTTGAAAATTTTCCCTGTCAAATATTATTTTTTCTAAATTTGTTCCAGTCCTGTGTCAAACAGCATTCTCACTCATATCCAGTAGCCTAATCAGGTCTGCAGAAAAGGGAAAGAAAAAAAAGAATCCCTGATGCCCAGGCTTTGCCAACATAGCTGGTATAAAGTATTTCTCCCATGGCTAATTTCAAGTGAGGATGATGCTCCTGATGACAGCTGAGAAGAGATGTGCAAGAGCACACTGTAGTGTGGTTCTTCTGCAAGCATAGTATGCCTAAATGGCCACAGAGAGCAAAATAATCAACAAGCGCTGAACTTTTAAGTGCTTGCTGTCTGTATTTTAAGATAGCAGAGTCTACTCTGGTTTCTCTTCACATCAAACTGAACTTTTCAACATAACACATCCATGCAATGGCGTGTTAGGAGAATTTACTTTTTAATGATGGCTGTATAACCACTGGCACACAAGATTCGTGAACATTTCACAACCACCAGCCACAGAACACTATTGCAACTTCCCAGCCAACCAATCACCAATTCAGCACACAGTGAGGACCAAGGCTCTAAAGGGAAAGGCACATCCTTGTCCTTATTCTCTGCCTTGAGCACACTCAGGCCATCTTACTCAGGCATAAGAAGCCAGGAAAGGGGGAGAGAAAGAAATGACCTCTGTCTTTTATGCTACTCTCTTCTCATGTCACCCTGAATCCTTCAATCAGGTTTGCCCCTTGAGTGACATTCCAGTTTGCTCCTGGTCTCCTTCCCCATGTGTGTGTTTGCCTCAAAAGAGTCGGGCACACAACTCTACAGTATTAATAAGTGCATCCATCGCTCATATAGGAATCAATTTTTCATGGATTATATTTTGAAGCAAGAAGATGAGAGACACATCCCCCCCCCTTAATAAACACTGCTAGGATATTGATGCTTTAAATTACTGAGTGAGCACCCTCTTGGCTTAAGTGTAATGTATCTATCCATTATGTATAGCCATTTGAAATTTTTAAGCAGTCAAATCCAGGCTGTTAGTTACATATGTCTGTTCTATACTCTAAATCATATGACATCAGCCTAACAGTTAGAAACTGCAATGTGTATTTTCACATTCCTATTGAAAAGAGTAAGTCTATTTTGACTGTTTTCACCTTGTTTTCAGTAGCTGAAACAGGCACAGTAGAATCTAAAAACAGTTTTATTGCAATGAAAAGGTTTTAAAAATACTAGTCACTGCATCATCTACTTATCATCATTACTCAACTGAAAGAGCACAGGTTACATGCATTTCCAAGGTGCAAATCAATCCTAAGATTGAATCTTAAGCTACTTGATTTGTATGATAGAGGATTCCTTTATATAAGACATAGGTTGCATTGCCAAGGTCATGGGCTGCCATGCAAAAAGGATATTAGAGTAATCAGCCAACCTCTTAATATCTTGCAAATTTGAAATTTCTCACACATATGCACATATAAATCACTCAACTAGTCATCAGCAAAAAAAAAAAAGGAATGAACTATTTTTCACTACTAAGTGGTGAGCATATCTGCATAGCTCTTATTTAATAACTATATGTCCATTAGGGAAAATAGCTCTTTTGCAGATGAGGAAACCAAGATGAAGCATGTTGAAGTAATGTGATCACCCAGACAGGAAGTCAAAAAGCCTGAATATGAGGAGATTTTTTTTAGTTCCAAAACATATGGTCTCTACTCAAAAATCACAGTCTTCTAAACATGAATACCTTTCTCGGTTGATTCTGTCTTCCATTACAGTCCACCACCACCTGCAAAGCCACATGTAAAGTTTAACAGGTGCAAATACAGAAGGAGGAAGGAAACAAGAGCTGGTATCTAGAACACAATGTTCACTACAACTTCAAACTCCTCCTCTCTGCCAGGTTCTCCTAAACCAACACATAGAAACAGAAAAGCAATGAGTCTCTGGATTCGCATGTCTGAAGCAATCTACTCACTAGTTTATACACCCAAGGGAGGGAAGAAGACATAACCAACCCTCACCCATCCTATGTCTGTTGGGGAATGTTATTTTAACTAGGCAAAGATATGTTACCTTTGTTTATGCTGTGGAATATTACTTTAACTGAGTAAAAGTGCATTGCATTTGTTTATGCTGCATTTGTTTAACAATGTAAGGATGTGTGTTTTATTATGTAAAGAAGTATTGCATTTGTTTTTATCTTACCTGCCTAAGGCACCTGATTGGTCTAATAAAGAGCTGAACAGCCAATAGCTGGGCAGACAAAGGATAGGCAGGACTGGAAGGCAGAGAGAATAAATAGGAGGAGAAATCTAGGCTGAAAGGGGATGAGAGAAGGAGGAGGAGAGATTGAGGGAGAAAGAAAGGGAGATGCCTGGTGCAAAAAGCCAGGCAGCCACAGCCAGCAGACATGAGAAGCAGTGAAAGTAAGATATACAGAAGGAAAGAAAAGTAAAAAGGCCCAAGAAAAGGTAAATAAAGAGAAACAGGTTAATTTAAGTTAAAAGAGCTAGCCAGAAACATGCCTAAGCTGAGCATTCATAACTAATAAGATTTCTCCGCATCGTGGTTTAGGAGCTGGTTGGTGGTCCAAAAGAAAAAGCCTGATACATATGTCAGTGATTGAAACCCTTTAACCAAAGCAAACAAACAACAACAACAAAAACTAAACAGAAAGAAAAAGTCAGAGGGGGGCACATAAATTTGTTTAATGTAAGTTTTATATGACCTGGGAGTCTTCAACAGAAAACAAATGTATGGTAAAAATGGGTCAAACTATGTAGTCTTTCTGTGACTTTCGGTGTATGTGGAGATATATCACTGGACAAACGAAGGAGACAGTCACCAAGTGGGGGTGGAGGTGACAAAGGGCTTTGTTCCCATTCTTCTGTGTCTCCAGCTCCTTTTCTCCACGCATGGGACATGCTTATCATGTGGGTTTTTATATCCTACTGCAGAAGATCAGAAAGTCCTTCTAGGATTTCATAACTTGGGAGGAAGGATGAGGTGAAGATGAACACAGCATTACTGATTCTGTTGTTTTCTCACCACAGTTTATCTTCATATATAAACCGAGTCAGATCAAAGGATGCTCTTCACCATTCCAGCCTCCACTGTTTCCCTCTCCAACTCGCTGCTGAAGGTCCAGTGCCTGGGACAGCCTATAAACCTTGGTAAGAACTCTATGATAAGATAGATAGATAGATAGATAGATAGATAGATAGATAGATAGATAGA
>CABHPQ010161714.1:0-26391 GCA_902168405.1 Peromyscus aztecus | reverse complement strand
AGATAGATAGATAGATAGATAGATAGATAGATAGATAGATAGATAGATAGATAGATATTTAAAATATTACTGAATAGGCCTGGGAAAATGGCTCTGAGGGCAAGAATGCCTGAATTCCATCCCTGGAACCCACTTGATAGGAGAGATCCAACCCTGCAGATTGTTCTCTGACCTATATGTGTGTGTTTCACACACACACACACACACACACACAGAGAGAGAGAGAGAGAGAGAGAGAGAGAGAGAGAGAGAGAGAGAATTTTTTAAATTACTGATAATGCAACAAGGCTACTCTGAAATTCACTGAACACCCAAAAGCTTCCAAACAAAATGTACAGTGTGTGTGTGTGTGTGTGTGTGTGTGTGTGTGTGTGTGTGTGTGTGTATACCCATGAATGTTGGTGTAGAGCCACAGACTGATTTATATCTTGGTTTACGACTCTCTACTGTAATTTTTGACAAATGGCCTCACAATGAACGTCAGACTCACTGATTGTCTAGACTGGCTGGCCAGTAAATCTTGGGATTCTCTTTGTCACCACCAGTCTGTCTTGATTGCTTTACTGATGTTATGATGAAACACAGTGGCCAAGGAAACTTACAGGAAGAAGGGTTTATTTGACTCCGGTACCAGACAGATAAGGGTCCATCGTGGAGGAAAAGTGTGGCAATAAGCATCAGGCATGGCAGATGAAGCAGAAGCTGAGGGCTCACCTCCTGAACTGCAAGCAAGAAGCTGAAAGAATGAACTCTAGGTGGGTGTATTTAAACTCTCTAGGTGGGTGTATTTAAACTCTCAAAGCCAACACCCAGTGATATACTTCCTCCAGCAAGGACAGGCATCCTAAGCCACCTAAACAGCACTGTATATTGGGGAACACATTTTCAAATACTCAAGACTGGGGGAGGGCATCTCATGCAAACTACCACACAAGTACAGCCTGTGCCTCCATGCCAAGCTCTTCGTGTGTTGGGGATCCAAACTCGGGTCCTCGTGTTTGAGCGACAAGCACTTTACTCATTGAGTTGTAGTCCTGGTACCACAGTCATTTTTTACATCTGAGTGGGACAGTTCCTGCGACAACTGCTCACGATTGCTGCATCACTGACATGCCAAAAGGATATCAGATACATGGAATCTCACAGTTTGTAGGAAAATAAATGTCCCTGGGTGAAGGTGCAGTATGCACAGTTCTGGAGTAGAAGATGCTGGGTAAGAATCAAGGAGATTCTTGGAAAGTACTTCAGAAACTATAAAATGACAAAAAAAAAAAAAAAAAAAAAGGAAAAACTGATATTGAAGTATTAAAGAGCCTAGTATCAGATTAATGTATTCCTACAATAATTTTATTTTCATTAAAATTAAATCACTAGCTGAATGAAAACTTAGGCTAACAGTCCAAGAAAAGGGATAGTTGGCTGTTATGTAGGTTGGCACATGATGCATGGCTGTTCGTCTTTGTGGGATGGCTGTGATACTGATAACTACATTGTACTTTCTCTCTTTCATCTCTGGTTATCACTTATCAGCAACACTATCCCAGCTATTTCACTTAAATGGAACATGAGCGGGGGTTGGTATACACAGGAAAAAGACAAGCATCCAGTTATTGTCACCAAATCTACTGAGTTAAAATGAGTCTACCTTTCTGATGCAAGTGTACATAACCACACTCAGGTTATCTATAACTCTTCGTGTTGTTTAAGATCACATCCAATTATAATCAATCAAGAGAGTTTTATTGGGGGGTGGGTCTACTTTAATTAGATATACTATGCATTGATAAAATAGAAAAAAAAAGGTATAATAATGCCCACACAATAAAGGGCAATTAAGGGTGGATACAAACACAAAAATCATAGCAATCTGAGAATAATGAAGTGAAAGTGAACAGCATTATGTGCCCAGATGGCCCCTAGAGGCATCATTGCTTTGCATAATGATCACTGATGTGCATAATGATAACCTTGAGTCATCAAGAAAAGGTTAAATAATGTTCAAACCTCTGTAATTAAGGAGACAACTTAGTGTATAATCTACTTTAGAAATATTTCCCTAATAAATTCCTGAAAACTTACATAATGTATTAAGTAAATAAAACTTACATTCTTAAGCGGTGGTTCTCAACCTTCCAAATGCTAAGACCCTTTAATAAAGTCCCTCAGTTTGTAGTGAGTCCCCAACCATAAAAGTATTTAGTTGCCACTTCGTAACTGTAATTTTGCTACTGTTATAAATTGTAATATAAATATATGATATGCAGGATATCTGATATGTGACCACCAAAGGGGTCACACCCCACAGATTGAAAAACCACTGTTCTAAAGTGATATTTTTCCAAATAGCTTAGAGTCTTTGAGACTTGCCTAAGTCCTGTATCTTAATCTTTTTATCTAAATGGGGAATCTAACCCTAAGCCTAAGCCTAAGCCTAACCATACCCCATTCAGACAAAATCACGAAGGCATGGTACTTGTGATTAAATTTAGAATAATTAGAAAACTTCCCTCTACCTAGCCTCACCATTGGAAGATACAGTTAAAAAGGCAGTTTCCAGAACTCAGACTGACACCTGAATCTCAGATTTCCCAGGCTCTGTATCTATGGACAAGGGTGGCTACTGCTTAAGTCACACCGTCTGTGGCATTTGTTATGGCGTCCTGCGCTGACTAAGGCATAACTGTAAGCCAGGACCATGCTCAGCATTTGTTCTCTACCATTCATTGTCAAGCCCCTAGGAAAGGGTTTCAGAATTTTACATTTCTATTTCTAGACCAGTGTTGGAAAGAAATAGTCTCCTTAAGGAGCAGTAAGAAAGAAGTCAAAGTTGAAGCTGGCCTTTTGGAATCTATTTTCATCAACTCTTTCTTTCAGCAATCTTTGGATCCACCCTATTTCCTCTGAAGACACAACCACTAGCAGTCTGATCTCTTCTCCAGTAAGAGATGGTAATAATTATCCCCGATATATCTTAGGAGAGAGGAAAAGCATAATTTAAACCACAGAAATAGTCAAATTATAGTGTTATTAATAAGGTGAATTTCTACTAATGATACCTTTTTTTCTGATATGACCATATAATCAAAAACAATTCCTAGAAAGAGTTCTTTATTTCAATAAAGGGGGAAAAAAAACTCAGCATTTAAAGATCTGAATGGAAAAAATATCTGGAAAAGAATGTTGCCCCTAACTGTGATACCCTAAGATATTGATTAGTTCTAATTGGAGGCTCCGGAGAATGTAGGGAGGCACTTTCCTCTGACAGTCTTATTCACCCAAAGACCAGATCCACCAAAGAGGAGCACAAAACTCACATCACAAGAAGACGGAAGGGATGCTGCTATACTCAGACAAACTTCATCACAAAATATCGCCTGTCCCTCAGTCTCTGTGTTCAAAAAGACTCATTTGTAATGGGAAAGGATAAGTAACAATAAAAGCCTTTTTGAAAAGCCATGTGGAAACACACTACTGTAGAAGCTTCTTAAAATATACACATACATAAAATGAGTTTAAACCGAGTTACTATGTAATAGTGTCAATAATATCCCAACTAGACATCCTATGCTACCAAATAAAACCCCCAATAAGAGTCATACTTACACCATTTTTAGTTGTTAGCCAGTGGGGTTTCCTGGACCTCCAAAAATATTAAAGGCTTGGCAGTGTGGAAAGGCCAGAGTCCCTGAAGAGAGACCCAGAGAAATTATCGGAGAAAGTACAGCCCAGTTGCAGCAGGAAACCCCAGCATTTTGCAGATGCCAGTACCATGGGACAACTATTAAGGACCACCAGCTGTGGAGTAGAGCCAGCCTGAGCCTAGGAGACAAGCTGCATGCACCATGGCAAGCCTCTTGGAGCTAGATTGCGAGTCCTAGAAGTCTGACACGCACTTCACACTATTACAGGACTTCGGTTCTGCTTTGATCTGATTGTGCCTGTGCCCTGGTTCTTCCCTTTTGGAATAAGAAGTGCTTAGCTTATTTTTATTTTGCAGAAGACCACAGTCAAGAGACTTTGGAGTTTTAGAAGGACTATTGGGCTATTTTAGAGGGGCTTGAACTTTGAAACAGACTTTGGACATTTTAAAGAGTCTGAATTTTTAAGGTGTTTGAGTTTGTAAAAACTGTGAGACTTTTAAAAGAATGTTTTATATTGTGACATTGACATTAATATGAGATCTTGGGGATGAATGTAGCATGAATCTTAGAAGTTCTTATTAATAAAATCAAACCCAGCCAGTTATTGGGGTAAATGCTGGAAGGTCAGAGAAATAAAACAAGCCACAGCTATCTCCCCTCGCCGGATCCTCAGCTGGTCTTGCTTCCTCGGACTGGAAGCCTCTATGTCCTCATATCCGAATGAGTCTCAGCTGAACTGCTGCTAGAAGCCTGAATGCTTAACCAATGCTTCTCCAGGCCAAATGCTTACCCAGGCCAAATGCCTCGAGTTTCTTCATGCCTTATATACCTTTCTGCTCTCTACCACCACTCCCTGGGATTAAAGGCTGGCTTTCTGGGATTAAAGGCGTGTGTCATCTTGCCTGGCCATTTCCAATGTGTCCTTGAACTCACAGAGATCCAGAGGGATTTCTGTCTCTGGAATGCTAGGATTAAAGGCGTATGCTACCACTGCCTATCCTCATGTTTAATATTGTGGCTGTCCTGTTCTCTGACCCCAGATAAATTTATTAAGGTACACAATATTTTGGGGAACACAATACTACCACAGATGAACAAGAAAGAAATGGTTATGGTTTATCTGCAATGTGTTTCTGTGTTGAGTTCACAAAGGGTCCATGCGCTAACTAGTTTTTATGTCAACTTGACACAAATTATAGTTACCTGAGAAAAGGGAACCTCAACTGAGAAAATTCCCCAACCACATTGGCCTGTGGGCAAGCCTATGGTACTTTTTCTTGACTGATGGTTGATATGGGGGGGATCAGCTTACTGGGGGCAGTGCCACCCCTGGACTGGTAGTCCTAGGTGTTGTAAGAAAGCAGGCTGAGTACACCATGAGGAAGTCAGGAAACAGCCCTGCCTCACGACTAAGTCTAAATCATCTCCTGCCTCCAGGTTCCTACCCTGCTTGAGTTAACTTCCTGGCTTTCCTCAGTAAGGGAGAAGTGTACCTTGTCATTGTAAGCTGAAATAATCTCTTTCCTCCCCAAGTCGATTTTGGTCATGGTGTTTCTATCACAGCAACAGAGGTGCAAGACAGAATGGAAATGAGAAAGTGAGATGAACACAAGCAGTCATGACCATCTGCTTCCTGACTGTGGACACAATGTGACAGCCTTCTCCGACTCCTGCTGCCGTAACTTCCTGGCCATAACAGGACTCTATTGTCCCCCTGGAACTGTAAGACAAAATAGGCCCTTCCTTCCCTAAGATACTTCGTCACAGCAAAGAGACAAGCAACTCACACAAATCCATAACTTGTTTACACGATGAATCTGCATTGTAGACAAGAGGGTCAGAATAACATGAAACTAGTGTTACCAAACAAGACAAAAATCTAACATCCATAGCTGTGAGAGGGATAAGACTTGCAAGTTCATTTTAGTGCCTACATTTTCAAAAGAATACCCAGGATTCAGAACTGCTATAAAATAAAATAAAATAAAATTTAAAAAAAAGAAAGAAAGAAAAGAAAAGAAAAGACGTAGTTTCACTGTTCTGGCCAGACTGGAAAGGAATAAAAATGAATGAATGATTGAATGAATGAATGATTGAATGAATGAAACCAAAAACCACCAATTCCTCTTTATCCTGTAGTATAGGAAGTTTCCAATTTACAGAAAAAGTGAAATAAATGCCAGGAAATGTGCAGATTTTAGCTAAGAGTCAAGAGATGCTGTGAGATCTCTTTCTGGGCCACTAGTCCTTTCCTCTCTAACACAAGGGAAGCTGTGTGAAACCTCTCAGCATGGGGAACTTTCAACCTCCAGGGCCAGGAGCCTCACAGCTCCACAGGGAAGGTTCTAGAGCAGGCAGTCCAAAAGGAGAAGTAATTGTTGCTTCTAGTTAGAGTTGTAAGTGGGGTGGATGCTGCCCGGTGGTTGGTCACCTGGGGTTTGAGTGGAGGTTTTAAAATGCCTTCGAGAATGTTGAATGGATTTGTCCCAAATTAGTTAACTGATTAAACCGATTAAGTACTCTTATTATTCTCCCACCCTGTGGCCCTTATAATTAAATTTAGGATATTTCAGAAATGTTCTCTTAGCAGCAGACACAGCAAGGCAGAGATTTTGAAGCAGAGAGTTCTGTAACTTTAGAGGATTAAACCGTTTCAGACACTTTCTATTAAAGAGTTGGTGGGTCTTTCTGGAAGCTTCTAGAATGCACTGTAAAGTTAGTTGTGGCTTTAATCTTCCAGGACGAGAGCGTGCTGTTATGGGAATGCTAGCCTGATGACAACAGTGAAGGGTAAAACAGAAATGAGCATCACGAATGGTTCATGTTCTCTCTCTGTGATGTCCTTGCGTTCAGTTGTGTACACAGTAATTTATAAACTCCAACCACAGATTGTATATGATGCTGAAATACGCCTCGTGTACTTTCTGTTCTCACTGCTTTAGCTTCAAAGTCATCATCTTCATATCAAATCGTACAATCTTCCTCCTTTTGAAGTTTCATTACAATTTCTAACTCTTCGGCAAGTTAAAAAAAAATTTCCAAATAAGGTAATAGAAGCAACTAAGAGTTTTTCTAATTTAAAAAGAAAAAGCAAACAATATCTCTAAAATCCTCCTGGATTTTATGAGTATTTTCAACCTAATTTATTCACAGAATACATGTTTTGAGGTTTTTTTTCTAACATGGGCGATTGTTGGGCATTCTCAGTTGCTTGTAAAACAATGCTAAAATAAGATGGCATGGATATGTAAGTCTATTGTATCTTTTCCATAGCAGTGCTAAGTGTTTAAGGATCACAATTGTAAAAAAATAAATAAATAAAAATCCATTTTAACGTGTCTTTATTTTTATTGCACCCGTTTGTCATCAACAAAACACTGTGAAGTTTCCTGAGGAGAGAGGAGCTCCCTACGTTTGAAATGTCTCCGGAAGAAATGTTTTTAATTATCACTGGTATTATTTCAGATGCTGTGTTAGTCACGGTGCCGCCATTGATGACCTCCCCTCTGAATCTGCTTTGATTTTGATCGTGGAAAACACATCGCACTTTGAGAACCGTCCTGCTCTTTGTGTTCTCACTTTCTTCACATATTCTTTGTCACTTCATCAGATGTCAGAAGGAAGGGGACTTGAGGTAAATTATAACTCAGCGGGAGGCTTCCGCTCAAGCTGCGCTCTGTAAGGAAAGAAATGACACAGTGGTTGGATCTGCTGTGTTTACCACATTCAGCATTGAGCCAAGCATCCTGGCCACTTTCTCAATTACTCCTAAGTCCTAGTTCACATTCCAGGTTTTCAACATGTACAAAAGAAGTGAATTCCATCTCTATCCTACGTTATATCACGTAGTCCTTTTCCTTTTTTTCTTCCCCCCTCTCTCTTGGTGTTTTGAGGAAAAGCATTACTTTGTTTATTTCAGTGCAGGTTGGCTTTGAACTTGGGGCCTCCTGTTTCCACCTAAGTGAGAGCATTACAAGTCTGTTCTATCATTCACAGCCCTTCTTTTTAAGTCATTTTCTGGGTGTCCTTCTGGAGTCTGAGGCATTAAAATAAGCCAAATGTGATACTATGTTCTCTAGGATCACCTTGGTGCCATTAGATGTTATTATGTGGGAATGAAAAAATTCAAATGAAACAAAACTCAAATGAAATAAGACATCACTGGCTCTTAACTCTGCATAATTAATTCTCAAATCATAATCTGCATCATTATAAGTATTAAAAGGGAAAGGTTGGAAACTGTAATCTCAAAACATGAGGGAAGATGAGCACTGCTATTTATCTTGATTAAAGTCTTGAATGATTTAACTACAATTAGCCAGGCAAGTGTCTACAACTATATGTCCAAAAAATGGGGTAGATAGTGTTCAACAAGTATATAAAAATATCACTGAGAAAATAAGTTGATTTTCTCAGGGTAGTTGAGGGGACTGTCTATTTCCATACACCTCTCAAGACTGTCCTGCAAGGGACACAAACCTTTGAACTTCCTTAGAAAAAATATGGAGTCTGAATTTGTACTGTCCTGGGCCACTCTGCTAATATGTGGAGGGTATTCAGGACTTTTTCACCCATCTTTTCTCAAAAGCAGATGAAATTAATCATCTTGTAAAATCTCAGAACTACAAAGAGTAGAAATACATGGAGATTTCTGGGAAAAAATATATAGTCACAGAACAAGAGACAAAAAAAAAAAAAAAAAAAAAAAACCCACCCAGGAACCATTTCAAACAGTTTCTATCAGTGGGGTTTTCTTTTTTGTGAAACATATTTATTGAGGTGAAATATGAACATCGGAAAATAAATCCTTTCTCAAAATCCACTCTATTGGTTGTAGCAAATATATACAGTTGTGTAATATGTGTCAAAAATAGGACAAAGAACAATTTTATTGTCCTGCAAAGCTCCTCTGTTGCTTTGTGACCCAGCTCTCCCTGCAGGTCCAGCCAACAATGTGGTCTGTTTTCTGCCCTCATAATTTTGGCTTTTCCAGAATATCATACCAGTTACATAGTGTGTAGCCTTTTATATGATTTCTTTCACTGAGCGTAGCACACTTGGTACCACATTGCCCCATTCACACACAGTTCCTTGTCTCTGCTTTACTGCAGTGGCCAGAAGTCCAGGTGTAGTGCTGAGAGTGATGGGTGGAGGCTGCTTCTGTTTCCATCTTAGGAGAGAGAAGATTCACAAGCTCTGTTGGTGGCTTTTATTATTCTTTGGCTCTTTGTGGGGTCCACCACCCAGCTCCCAAATAAATCACAGAGAGTCTTATTCTCTCTTATGAATGCCCAGCCTTAGCTTGGCTTATTTCGAGACAGTTTTTCTTAAATTATCCCATCTTTTGCCTCTGGGCTATTATCTTTCTCTATTCTATATACCTTTCTTTACTTCTTACTCCATGGCTTGCTTTGTTGCTGGGTGGCTGGCCCCTGGAGTCCTCCTCTCTTCCTTTTCTCGTTCCTCAATCTCTCTTCCCAGATTTTGCTCACATTTATTCTCTCTGTCTGTCAGCCCCATCTGTCCTTTCTCCTACCTTGCTATTGGCCATTCAGCTCTTTATTAGACCAATCAGGTGTTTTAGGCAAGCAAAGTAACACAACTTCACAGAGTTAAACAAATACGACATAAAAGAATGCAACACATCCTTGCATCATTAAACAAACGTTCTACAGCAGAAACAAATGTAACATGTCTTCAACTAATATTCACAACAAAGCTTCATAGTTTCCATACATGTCCTGTATCAGGCAGATGAAGTTCTGTTAATTCCTAATTCACTGCAAATTTTGGTACTGTTTCTGTTGCTGTTATTTTAAACCATGAATGGGCATTGGACTTTGTAAAATGAGAGGTTTGAGCATCTATGATAAAGATTATGTGATTTTTCTCCACTACTCTTCTGATGAATATGATGAATTATGCTGATTGATTTAAAATGCTGAATCATTTTTACATATGCAGAATAAAACCCATTTAGTCATGATGTATTATTTTGTTTTTCTAATTTTTTATTGATGACTTTAGCACCTCACTTATGATATATATTGATTGTTAGTTTCTTTATTGGTGGTGCTTTTTCCTGTGTTTGTATCAAGGTAGAATGTATTAAATCTTCCCTTTACTCCTTGGAAGAGTTTGCATAGACTTGCATTTTTTTCTTAAAATTTTATTAAATAAAAATTAACTATTAATTTATTTCATAGGCAAGAAGATTATTTGTATTATATATTTTTACTTATAGGCTATGGTAATTTCTGTCTTTGGGGAAATGCATTCATCCCCCCAGCTATCAAACATGTAGGCATATATGGAACTGTTGCAATAGTCCCTTGTCCTTTGCCTGTCTGATGTCTGAAAACATCAGTAATGTTTTCCCTTTCATATACAACATTAGTAACTTTATGTCTTCTATTTTCCTTTCTTAGTCTTGTCAGACGTTTTTTGATAACATCAGTCTTTGCAAACAACTAGATTTTAGTTTCTTTTTTTTTCTGTATTTTCTGGTATTAATGTCTGTCCTTGATTTCCACTCCTGTCTTTAATTTTCTTTCCATTTTGTTTTCCCTGAGATTTAATTTGTACTGCTTTTTCCCCCCTCTCAGTTCTTAAGGCTTAGAAAATGAAGTTGGTGCTCTCGTATGAATTTTCCTGGTGAGATAAAAAAAGAAAATGCTGTGCAGCCCAGATGAAGCAATGACAAACCAAAGAAATGGTGCATCAAACCCTGCACGGTAAAGCAATGAGTTCATAGGGTCAGCTACAGATACACGGGCGAAAGGGTTACTTATGGGACTACGGGTGACTCCAGAGCAGCTGAGTCACTTCAAAGTCCCAAACCGGCACAGGTAACAACTCAGGAAAACACATGTGCAACTTTCGGGCAGATGGACTACTAAGGAGTCTACTAGTAATTATTTACAGCTTATATTACTTTAAGAGGGGACTGTGTGAGTCTTGGGAGTTTCTTGAACCTCTCCAATCTCTCCATGAAGAAATGTTCCAACCCAGGAAGAGCAGCCAACATTCTACCTCCGAGTCTGTTTCTTATGTGTTTGCCCTTTTCTCTACAGTGCTCTCCAAGTACTAGAGGATATATATGTATGATTATTTTCTTCCATTTATGACTGAATCCCTGGGCTGCTATATCACAGTGACAGTCATTTATTCTTAGAAGTTTGATTAGTTATTAGTCTCTACAGTAACTGTCACCTACTACACAAAGAAGCTGCCCTTGACAACAGTAGCACCGATCTATAGGAGTAAACATAAAGGCTTAGAAGGCATTTGACAGACACCTTATATCTATTTAAATAGACAATCGCAGCAATCTACCAGCTTGGGCGTATAACTTCCTCAGACATAGGAATTTTGTTGTTGTTGTTGTTTTGCTTGGTGTGTGTGTGTGTGTGTGTGTGTGTGTGTGTGTGTGTGTGTGCATGTTCCTGTATGTGTGGATAAAGAAGTGTATGGAGGCTGGAGGGCAGCCTCAAGTGTTGTTCTGTTGTTCCCCGGAAACTATTAACCTTCATTTTGAAACAGACTCTCACATTGGCCAGAAACTTGTCAAGTAAGCTAGGCTGGCTGACCAGAATCCCCAGGGATCTACCAGCCTCCTCCTCCTCCTCCCCAGGTAGGCTAGGATTATGTGGGTTGAGGGGACTGGACTCATGTGAGCATGTTAGTATGGTAAATACTTCACCAACTGAGCTAGTTTCCAAGCCTTTGGCCATAGGGTTTTGCTTTGTTTTGTTTGTTACCTGACCTTACAGTACCAAACATAGGCTCCCTCCTGTTGAGAAGACCTAAAATCCAATCAAGAAATTATTGGTTGCACTCATAGTAGTGTGACACTATCGCATCTGTTGGGCCACCTTGTTCATATGCTGATGGCGTTAACAGGCCAGGAGCAGAGCTCAGAAGGAGAGTTTTTGGTAATTATTTCCAGAACCCTGCAAACCATCCTTTAGCACCATGAACACTAGCCAACAAGGATGAACATGTCTCCATATCCTGAAATCAGAATCTATGATATCTTCAGTAATAGGGACTTTCCATCTAGTTCTGACATGCAACCAACCTCAGTGGCAATAGCCTGTATCACGTTGAGGCCTTCTGTAGCTTTTCTAATCAATAATTCATAATGAAGCAGCTCACACATGACTCTGGGATTTTTATCCAACAAACTTATGACTCAGGAAAGTGCCCTTTTCTCTTCATGTGGGGTGCATTTACTTAAATTCCTTAACTTCTGTGTTAACTATTCTACCCGATGCTTTTCTAAATCTGCAAGACAGTCAGTTCAATATTATATAATGAAACCCTTTTACAGACAGTATACAAGTTCTCTAGAGATCTACTGCTATCTGGCTGGAGAGATGGCTCAGAGGTGAAGAGCACTGGCTCACAACCACCTAATGAGATCTGGTACCTTCTTCTGGTGTGTGGATAGAATACTGAATATATAATAAATAAATCTTTGCCGGGCGGTGGTGGCGCACGCCTTTAATTCCAGCACTTGGGAGGCAGAGCCAGGCGGATCTCTGTGAGTTCGAGGCCAGCCTGGGCTACCAAGTGAGTTCCAGGAAAGGCGCAAAGCTACACAGAGAAACCCTGTCTCGAAAAACCAAAAAAATAATAATAATAATAATAATAATAAATAAATCTTTAAAAAAAAAAAAACTACTGCTATCTTTTCTAAGCAAGTGGCGATAATCTTGTTATTTAGTAGTTAAGCAGATACTAAAAAAAAAAGAAAAAGAAAAAGAAAAAAAGAAAAGAAAAAAAAACTAGCAAGGCCAAATACAACAATAAGATCTCATCACTTACATCATCAACTGTTAGCCAGGAATCATGGTATATAATCTGCGCTTGGGAGGCAGGGCAGGTCATCCTGGTCTACGTAGTGACTTCCAGGACAATGAGGTCTACACAGTGAGACCTGGCCTCAAATCAAAACAAGAAAACAAAGTTTCTGCTGATTGTTCCATCATAACAACAAGAGCAAAGTAATGTACAGGAGCATGGATGGTGGACACAACCCTTTCTAGTTCTCCATAATTCACAGTAATTCTCCATAACCATCTAGCCTGTTCTTCCTGGGCACTACCATGAGACCATTCCTCCCAAATAGACTTGGTGAGTCAGCTCACACTGCTTGTCTTCTACTGGCAACAAGACACAAGACCATGTTTTCAAGTATTACACTGCTGCTTGAACAGGCTGACTAGATTTGACATGATCCAAGCCAGGGCCATGGACAGCTTCAGTGGGTTTTTTGGTTTTGGTTTTGGTTTTGGTTTTTTTGGGTTTTTTTCCATCAGTAACATCTGATGATGCTGAACAGACCTTAGACTGTGAAGATCATATACACTCTCAGTATATTTTCTTGAAGGAGAGAAATGTACACAATATACTCTGGGTGAAGGATTATTACCAAGCCCTAAAGCCCTGGAACAATCTTCTTTTTTAACTATATAAGTCTGTCATTCACACTTTTGTGAATTGTTTCTCAAGCTTTAAAGACTTCCAGATGTTTCAAAGAATTTTTGGCTTCTCATTTTTTTTTTTTTCTGGGAACTTTAGCTTGACACAAATCTTATCACATATTCTTCCAAACACCCAAATGGGTCCATAATCTGACTTCCCTTTTGCCATCCCCTCCTTAGTACTTCAGTATCATACAAACACTGATTCTTAAATCATTCAGACCCACCACAGACTTACCTACCTCATAAAGGCCCTGTTCCACTATGTTTATCAAAGCTGCTATGGCCCCATACCAGGTCTAAGGTAACATCAAACATTGTGTCTCCATGCAGAGTTCTCTCAATAACAATTGTTCTTTATCTACTGTTTTCTAGTCTCTGATACTCATGTGTACATGGCTAGGATAACCAAGTGCCCATAATGGGGGGCATATGTAAATCCAGAAGGACTGGTTTTCCTCATATTGCCTCAGTTTATGTAGTAGTTATATCAAGGAGGAATGAGTAAATATGCTACTCGGTTGCAAGGATGATCTCACTGACATCCCTTTCTCCAAGTTGCATAAGTCATTTCTTGCTTTAAAATTTTTCTTCTGATTCAAGTAGTCTAGAAGGAATGTATTCCCTGATTGTTTCCTATTTTTTAGGCTATTATTAACTCTCTCATCTATATGCTGAATCATGGATTTTCCTTTCCTCTGTATCAAAGGTTGAACCTGAGGTATTGCTTCTCTCATTTCTACCTCATTCTCAATGTCAAGTTCTTCTCAGGGATTCCAAGTTGTTTTTTAATCTCAAGAAAGCACAGATCTAGTTTGTATTCTCCTCTGCACCCTGAAAGCTGTAGGAAATGGCAGCCAACACTGCCATCTTACCCCCACCCTTTTCCCACCTTTCCAGTCAAACCAGAGGCTAGTGCAAAGGAGAGTACCATGTGGTTTTCCCCATTGTAATTCCTCCATTCCCTGGGTAAATGCTCCCTGGGAAGCCTCCAGAGGAAGCTTCTGTTGCAAGTCTTACTGCCCATAACAGGAGCTATGCAAATGCCATCACAGTCTGCTTATAAACCTATCCTATTTTTGCTACTTTCAAGGTTTTCAAAATAGTCTCCAGTCTACCCACTGTTTTCAGAGCATCCCTCTACTTATGAAACAGGCCCCATTTACCACCCCAAACACAGAGAAAACATATGCTTTGGGGTTCCCCCAAGTAATATGCCCTACACTCAGATTTCATACTCATTTACTTGTCTGATCACCCATAGAAGGGTGCATGTAACTGCCACTATAGCAAGAAGGCATTCCATTCTACACCACAAGAGAGAAAGCATAGCCATATCAGGATTTATTTCATGGATACTTCACCCTCAGATTAATTGGCCTCAGTTACATGTCTTATTTCCCCTAGCAAAAATCATGCAATCTCACTCCAGATTCATCTATGGCTCTCTTGGTCCCTTTCGGGCATCAATGTATCACATTAATTCACCTTGGGAGATATTTTTTAAGTCTATTTATCCCAAATGGGGAACCAAAAGATTAACGAAATTATTCCATCCAAGTCCTGGTTGGTAAATCAATTACCATTATATTTACAAGACTATAGGTAACTCAAATACAGCTACATCACTAAAATGTTCAACCTCAGCATAGGTTACGATTCCTTGAAACAAAACATAAAGAATATCTTGGGCAACTAGAAGGCAGCACACAACTAAAGAGTCTCTCTCCACCCCCAGGAATTTATATGTGCCTAAATAGTGTGTGTGTGTGTGTGTGTGTGTGTGTGTGTGTACTCAACACATGCATGCAGATGCCCTCAGAGTCCTTAAGAGGGCATTAGACACACTGGAACTAGAGTAGACATAGTTGTGAGGCCAACTAATGTGGGTTCTAGAAACTGAACCCTGATCCCCTGAAACAGCAGGAAGTGCTCTTAACCACTGAATCACCTCTTCTGCTCTGTTTATTTTTATATAAAGTCAAAGAGGGCCCTCATGAGACCTGAGGGTTTCATGGGCCTCATGAGCCTCCTCATTCCCTCCATCAGTGAATGTTCCAACGCAAAGTAAACAGCTATAAAACAGCCTCTTCTTTATTAACATAAAAATACTATTACATACTATTGCTTTAGCAACATTCTACATTTTGGTTTATTTCATTTTTACTTGATACAATTCAAAATATTTTCTCGTTTTATCTTTTGCTACCTTGTTAACTTATGGATTATTTAGAATTTTATTGTTTAGCTTTCTAAATATATGTAGATTTTTTTTAATTATCTTCCTATTATAAATTTCTGGCTTAATTACATTTTTGTTGTGAGGATATTATATATGATTTGAAATCACTTTTATTTCTATAGGTTTGTTATTGTGGTGGTTTGAATTAAAATGGCCCCCATAGGCTCATGAGGAGGAGCTTTGGGGTTTCAAATTTTTCGAGCCACACCTAGTGTCTCTCTCTTTCTGTTGCCTAAGGATCCTGATGTAGAATTCTCAGCTACTTCTCCAACATCATGTCTGCCTGCATGCTGCCATGCTTCCTGCCATGATATAATGGACTAAGCTTCTGAACTGTAAGCTAGCCCCAATTAAATGCTTCCCTTTATAAGAATTGAAGTGGCCATGGTGTCTTTTCACAGCAATAAAAATCCTAACTAGATATAAGTTGGTACTAGGAATAGGATATTGGTATGATAGGCAGAACCATGCTTCTGTTTGAAGGAATATGGAACATATTGGAGCTTTGGATTAGGAAAGAAGTTGAATGCTTTAAGTGGGGCTTAATGAGACATACTAGTAGGAGCATGGAAACAGTGGTAGTGAGGGTAATTTGAACTGTGGGGGCCCAGCTCAAGAGATTTCAGAAGAGAAGAATTTTAATATGGGACCTAGAGACTGTTCTTATGATATTTTAGCAATGTGGCTGCTTTCTGCCCTTGTCCAAAAAGTCTTCCTGAGGGTAAATTGAAGAGTTATAGATGAACAGCTTTGGCAGAAGAGATTGTAGAACAGCCTAACATTGACTGTGTCATGTGGTTATTAGTGGCCAGTCTTATGCAGATCTATAATGAAAAGGAGCAATCTGAGCAAAGAAAAATATAAAATGTACAGTTTCAAGAGAAAAGGAGTACCATGATGTTTAATAGAGCTAAATCTTGTGTTCAAGAAGATAAAAAGAATGAAGAAAAAAACTATTGTTGGATGGAATAAAGGGATTGATGATATCAGGACAAGACCTCATCCAGCTAAGCTTCCAATTTGTGCAAAAAAATTAAAGAAAAGCTTAGGGCCTGTCATGGTGGCACATAGGGAGGCAGAGACAGGTGGATTTCAGAGTTCAAATCCAGTCTGATCTACAGAGTAAGCTCTAGGATAGCCGAACTTAGATAGCAAATGAAACCGTTGAAAACAGAAAACTTGTGAAAATGTATTTGAACAAGGGGGATATGTTTTAGCCCCAGCAAGCAGCAGAACTTGGCAGTTTCAGCCATGTGGTTCTGGCTTTAGAGTCAAAGATACAAGAAAGAGTTTATGGAATCTCCCTCCACGAAAGGAAAGCCACCGGGGCTAGGCATATGTCAGGGGTGTCCCTGAATGGAGGCCTAGAGAGGCCATTATGTGAAGCTGTAAAGGTAAATAAAACCTGGATTGCCTTGGAGACTCAAAGATGTTGGAGATGCCAGAGTTGTGGGATACCTGTCAAGGAGAACTGCTAACAGGGAGTGGAATCAGCCCAGGAGAAAAAGTGTGTTGTAATCAACAAAACTAAAAGGAGTTTGAGATCTGAAGAGCATTTTGACATCAGACATGGAGTTGCAGAGTTTCGAGTTTGCCCAGCTATTTTTCAGTCTTGCTTTGGTCCAGCATTTCCTCACTGTGCTCCCTGTTGGAATGGTAATGCATATCCTGTGCCATTATGTGTTGGAAGTAAGTGATCCACTTCTTTATTCTGATTTTATAGGGGATTACAGTTAAGAGATTGCCATGAGTCTCAAAAGAGACTTTGGAATTTGAACTTTTAAACAGGGTTAGACTTTTATAGACTATGGGGACGTTTAAAGTTGGATTGAATGCATTTCTGTCTTATGATGTGGCTACAAGCCTGTGGGGGCCAGGGAGTGGAATGTGGTGGTTTAAATGAAAATGGCCTCCATAGGATCATAGGGGTGCCACTATTGGGAGGTGTGGCCTGTTGGAGGAAGTATGTCCCTGGAGGTGGGCTTTAGGTTTCAAATGCTCAAGCCAGGCCCAGTGGTGTAATACGAATCTTAAAAGGTCTTATAATATTGGCTTGTTGCCAGATTATGGAAAAATCCTTTTTTAGACCCTTACTATTGACATGATGGTTTTTACGAAATTCTGAGGCCTCCAGCACATTTCCTGTCGATAGTTGATCTCATCATTTCCTTGTGCTAAAGGGCCTGGCAAACCGGTATGAGATCAGATGTGAGTTATATATTGTCCTTTATACAATCAAACTCCACTACCAGCAGGATGTAACCTAAAGGGTACTCAGAGGAATGAAATCTGGCAGTGGATGTGTTTCATTTTGTAGAATTTGGAAAATTGAAATATATACACCACACCATTGATACCTATTCAGGATTTCAATGGGCAACTGCTCTGAGTTCTGAGAAAGATGATTCTGTAATCATACATTTGCTAGAAGTTAAGGCCATCATGGGTATACCTGTACAAATTAAAACTGACAATGTTCCAGCATATGTCTCCAGTAAAATCAAAAGGTTTTTTGCTTATTACAATATAAAGCATATCACAGGTATACTATACAATCCTATAGACCAAGCAGTCATAAAAAGATCAAACAGAACTCTAAAGGATATGCTAAATAAACAGAAAGGGGTAACAAAAATCCCCAGAAATAAATTACATAATGCTCTATTAACTTTGAATTTTCTCAGTGCTAATGAGAAAGGAACAACAGCTGCAGAGAGACAATGGATAATAGAAAAAGCTACAGAATTAAATCAGCCTGTATACTTTAAAGATGCACTGACTTCAGAATGGAACCAGGATATATATTACATTGGGGACAAGGTTTTGCTTTTGTTTCTATAGGAGAAGAAAAGCTATGGATACCACCAAAACTGATAAAGTTTCCATTTGAATAAGAGAAACCCCTTAATTAGAAGAGGTGATAATTCATCAACCAGCATGACCATTCAATTTAAACTAACTTATACCACTAACAAATGCTTTTTATTTAACCGGATATAACTTGCCAAAAGGGAACCTCCCCAAAGTTAGGCTTGGGGAAGGGTTTTTATTTTTTTGTTTTTTTGTTTGTTTTTTGGTTTGTTGTTGTTGTTGGTTTTTTCTTTGTTTTTTGTTTTGGGGTTTTTGTTTGTTTGGTTGGTTGGGTTTTTTTTTTTTTTTTTTTTTTGTCTTTCAGGAGAATGAAGGCTAAGGAATCTGAAGAACACTGGAAAAGTGAGACATCTGAAGAAAAATGACAAATCATCCAGAAAAATATTCCAAGAAAAAGAGTAAATTGGCATACTGGTCTATCACATCTAAAATTTCATAATTCTTCCTAAATGTTTGTTTCTGCTATTCTCTGCAGTCATATAATGCAAATGGTCTTTATGTAGTCCCAGTTCAATTAAAAATTAAAGCTGGCTTTGGAGTTGGAATGTGGCTCTCTTCTTCTCTAAACCTGAACATGCCTGTTAAAAGAAAACGCAAAATCTCTGTCTCATATCAGAAAAGCCACCTGATATGGGACAGAAGAAAAACCAAATTTAAAGGACTATTCTATTGCCACTAATCTCATAATTCTTTGGTTTTATTTTGACTCTTTAAAACTTTTCTTAAGGTATGAATTTTACATCAAAATTTACAAGGTTTATATATATATGTATTTTTTCAACTTTTGTCATGATATTAATGGAGTATTTTCTCTGAATTTGTCAAATGCAAATAGACTAGATATTGTTGATATATTTATTGCCTGTATATATTATATATACTTATTGTATATAGTTTTTCTTATATTAGTTATAAACCTTCTTTTATTATTTTAGACCCAAAAAAGGGGAAATGTGGTGATATATTGTGTACCTCAATAAAGCTCACCTGGGTATCAGAGGAGAGAGCCAGCCACTAAATTAGACATAGAGGTCAGTCAGTGGTGGCACACATCTTTAATCCTGTCACCCGAGAGGCAAAGATCCATCTGGATCTCTGTGAGTTCAAGGCCACACTGGGCTACATGAGAGAAACAGAACCAGGCAGTGGTGACACACACCTTTAATCCCATGAAGTAATATGGCAGGACACAGAAAGCTACATAAGGTGTGAGGAAACAGGAACTCACTCTCTTGAGGCTGAGAATTTTGCAGAGGTAATCTAGTGGTTGGCTGTTCTGTTTCTCTGATCTTTCAGCTTTCACCCCAATATCTGGCTCTGGGTTTTTTATTATAAGACCTTTTAAGATTCGTGTTACACAGTGGCTCTCTCTCTCTCTCTCTCTCTCTCTCTCTCTCTCTCTCTCTCTCTCTGTTTCCTGAGGATCCAGATGTAGAACTCTAGCTACTTCTCCAGCACCATGTCTACCTACATGCCTCCACGCTTCCTGCTATGTCGATAATGGACTAAACCTGTGAACTGTAAGACAGTCCTAGTTAAATGCTTGCTTTTATAAGAGTTGCCATGGTCATGGTGTCTCTTTACATAAATAAAAACCCTAACTAAGACAGATACATATCTCAGAATACAGGCTACTGTAGCATATGATCCATATGAATTTGTACTGAACATATATTCTGTTGGTGGTAGTCTTCTACCAATGTCAATTAGTTCAAATTGGATGGTGTTTATTATGTCTCTTATATCTTAGATGATTATCTGCCTAGTTTCTTAAGTTACTACGTATTGAATTTGTGGATTTATACTTTTTTTCTTTTATTTCATTCAACTTTTGCATCTTGTAATCTTAAGCCTTATTGTTAGGTACATGTATGTTTAAGATTATTATGCCTTTTCAGTTAACTCTTTAACATTATTTAATATCCATGAATAGGTTTTGATGTCCTTCATTCCTTTCTCACACATACAGTTATGAGCAATGCCTAATAGTTTTTGATTTCTATAACTACAGATGGGCTGTCCCTCCCAAGGAAACTTACTTACTGAAATTAGTGAAGTTGTGGTGGTTTAAATGAGAACTGTCCCCCATAGGCACTGGTATTTGAACACTTGGTTTACAGTTAGTGGCGTTGTTTGGGGAGGTTTAGGTAGTACCACCTTACTAGAGGCAGCATATCTTGGAGACTGGCTTTGAGATATAAAGGATTGAACCACCTCCAGTTTGTTCTCTCTGCTTCATGCTTATAGTCCAAGATGTGAGCCCTCAGCTTCCTACTCCTGTCACCTGCCTGCCACAAGCTGCAAACCTTCTCAACCATGATGAACTCTTAACCTCTAGAATCATAAGCCCCAATATAATCTTTCTCCCATAAGTTGCTTTTGATCATGGTGTTTTATCAAAGCAATATAAAAGTTAACGAAAGCACAAGTCTAAGTTTTTCCCTAAATTTTGAAGTAGTCAACTGTAACAAAAAAAAAATTTCCTATAAGAACACTGCATTATCCTGGAAATTATATCATTTTCATTTAGGAAGGTTGAGGACAATTTTATTGGAGTTTGAGATAAAAACAACGGATGGGTATGGTGATATTTTATTTGTGCTGGAATGTGATTTTATTTGTATGTTAATAAATAAAGTTGCCTAGGGATCAGAGCTAAAAGCAAGCCATTTAGCAGAAGTCCAGTGGTGGTGGCATAAGCCCTTAATCCGATCACATGACAGGCAGAGTTTCTGCATGGTCAAGGACACAGCCAAGTGGTGACCCTAACCTTTAATCCTAGTATGGACCATAGAGACCTGGAGGTCTATATAGACAGGCAGTGATGAGGAAATCATGTGGTTGGGTTTAGAGCCAATAAGAAGGTAGAACAGAAAGGCAATAAAAAGACAGGTCACACAGGAGAAGGTCTCTCTCTCTCAGGGGAAAAGACAGCAGCGACCGGTAAACTAAAGGTAGTCTTAGGCTTCCCTAGTGCTCTGATCTCTTAGGCTTTACCTCTGTATTTGGCTCTGTGTTTCTTATTTACTAAGACTGTTTAGAATTTCATCTACAGACAGGCAAGATGTGACTCTTACCAACTGCTGCGTAGAGGGAAATAAAGAAAAGAAAGAGAAAGTCATGCCTTTTGAGTTAGAGTCCAAGAGAACCAGTGTTTATCCATGGAGGTCAACAAACAGCTAAATGGTGGGAGGGCAAGAGGCTTCAAAGAGGGAGAAAGCCCAACGTGCCACTGAAAGCATACATAGGCTTTTAGCCAGTACCCAAAAGAAAAGGAGCTAGACAGGAGAAAAGGAAGAGCTTTGCTGTTTTCTGAGTTAGAGTTCAGAGAAGCAGACAGGCTAAAGACTGCTATCAGGAAGAAGCACTGTAAATGGCTGTACCAAAGAAGTTTCTGGGAGCATAAGTGCATTATCTGACTGAGAGGATTCTTTCTCCTCCTTAGCAAGTCAATCAGTTTTCCTGCAGCATGGTCTCCTGGCCAGGTGATGGATAGACTCAACCAGATTAACTCTTAAAGGAGGAGTCAATAGTTGATAGTGTTCTAGAGTGCTATCTATGTTCTCCACCCAAGATCAAAGGTATTCCATTCTTCTGAACAGAATGCTTGAGATGGGGACAATTGTGTTGTTTTTGCTTCTAGTGTAATTGGGGAAAAATAGGAGGTGGGTTCAAAAATGACTACAAGGGAGGAATCTATCCTCAATGGCCTCCAATAATTCCTGTCTATCTATCTAACATTACCCTCTCAAAACTCTAGGCCCTAAAATCATTTAGGAGATGGATTAAGTTGGGGAATAGTTGTTAATTCCACCAGTCAAGAATAAGACCACTACCACAATTTAAAGCCAAATTTGATTAATTAAATACTGGTCAGGTGGATGGGCTTGGCCAAGTCCATCTCTGGGTTTCAAGAAATAGCCCTAAATCAAGTTTGGCAGTGGCTTAAGTATTTCCCATCAGGTCCAATCAGGAGCAAGTGTACATCCTGACATATTTCCTGCCTGTGAACATTCCACCCACATGTGATCAAGCACATCTGGTACAGATGGGTCAAACAAACTTGTTTAGGGCAGTGAAAACATGTGGCTTGTTATCTCCTATAAACAATAACCTCCAGCATTTCAGGAACTATCTGTCCTTGGGCAAGAGGCTTACAGATCAGAGGCATTTTTGTTTCATGGATCTCTTAGGTATAGTAATTAAAACAAAAATGTAACCTTGACTCTCATAATATAACCCATTTCCACCATTAAAATCCCAAGATCCAAGCCCAAAGCTGCTTACCAGAAGGGATTAGTGTTGAGACTATGGTTTGGCCTTACCTCAGTAAAGCTTCCAGGCAGGAGTAATTCATTTAGAAGAAGAGAGAGATAACAAGAAAGCAGAGATCCCTTCTGGCATTCCTGGCCTCTGGCCAAGACAAAAGGGCATATTTAGCTTCTGGCTAGGGACAAGAATGGAGGTACTGCTTTCAGGGTCCTAGCCCCTACAATTACTTGACTGTCTCCCATTCTTATCAATGTATCACAGTGATCTGCTGGTCTAAGTTTAATACCTAGGAAAATACATTGGCAATAATTAGGAATAAAATTAATTCCACATAAATCTTATAATGCACATAGGCCAAGGTTTTCCACATTGTGGAATAAGGCAGTTAGACTAGATGACCTCAAAGATCTCTTCCTATGATGCTGGCCTGCTTGAACCAGCTTGCCTGATGTAGCTCTCATTTTACAATCAAAACATTCACATCCTGGAGAGATTTCCAGACCCTAGCACTCCAGGACAGGATAAGATGGCCTACATCACCATTTGATAAACATATTTGAATTCACTATTCAGTTTAAGTAGCAGTGGTTTCAAAATCCTGATGCTTTCATTTCAAAAGAAATGAAAATATTTTTGTCTTATTTCTCAAAAGAGCTTGAAATTGGATATATTGCTCAGTGTTTAAGTGAGACAAATGAATGCGGAAGGAGTTAAAGGTCAGAGCTTTTTCTCTCCCTCTGGATAGGATCCACTTCTTGTTCTGACCTCAACTGTGGCATGTGGCAAATGCTTTGTAGCTTCACATAACAGATGCATGATGTCATCGGCAATCCTCTCAGGAGCTGCTCTCCCAGCCTCATTTCCTTGACAGAGTAAAGCACTTGACTAGATCTAGCTAAGATTTGGAGTATTTGTAACTGCTGCACAAATTATCAGTTATTATTTGGTATTCGTATTAATGTCCTGGGTTTCTATGATTCATCCAATTCAGTCCTCCTCTCTACTTAGAAAGAAAGCAATGACCTCATTCTTTGCTGGATCTGAAATCAGTCATGGTGACTAAAACCCCTTGTTCCACACAAAAGAAAGAAATCAGATGACCTTTGCTCTGACCCTTGACTTGATATTTACAAAAGCTAATTATGGGGAGGGCCAACCCTCCTTTATCACCCAAGGACATTTGGTTAGGGTCTACTCTTTAAATAGAAAAACAGAAAGTCATTCAGAGGGCTACTTAAGGCTGTATACAGTTTGAAGAAATCTACTGTGAGAGTTAATTTGGCGTTTTGGCCATCAACATTGATTTTCTCAAAGTCAATCAAGTAAAACATGGGAGGGGTTATATGTTTCTCATTAAAACCAGCGTTTCACTAACAAAAGGGAATCCTTTATCTGGTGGCATGGCAGCTGGAGGTCATGGAGACATGTGTGGCCTGATAGCTTCGGCATTAAACCTCTCTCGGTTTCCACTGCTCCACCCGCTTCTACTGCACCTGCAGGAAAAGAACTGCAGGCCACTGTGCACTGCTTAAACTCTAAAGGTTGCTGGGGTGATAAAGAGAAGAACGCCCCCAAGACAGAGTGAAATCGCTTGCTTATCCCCACAGTGCGTACAACTTTCTTCTTTACCGTTAGTATAATCTTAATGCTTGCAAACACAGGTTTAAGAAAGGTAAACAAACATTCAGAAGAGAGAGGAAAGGAAAAAAAAAAGACAAGCACCAAGTAATTAGAACAATAATGGAGACACTTTCCTCTTTCTTCCCAGGCTTCCCCCGGCTAGCCTTTTCTCTGGGTAAAAGTAGAGGTCTGAATTCTTTTGTTCATTCCAGCCACCGCCCTTTTGCAATCTGAGTCTGAGCAAGACTGCCACGCCCAGTAAAGGGACAAAGGCAGAAAAGGGGGGGACTCTGAGCCCTGGCACAGCTCCACTGTCTTAAAGAGGAGTCATATGTTAGTCTCACCAGCATAGCTGCACACATCAGTTACCATCTCTATAAACAAACAATTAAAACAGGGACTTAAAATATATGTATACTCTGAAATTCTAGCTGATTAAAGTATTCTTTTCCTAGAAAGATATGGAGCCAGAGGTTTCTACGCGTTTCAGAAAAAGGGTGAATGCTGCCCCCTTTTGACTAAGTGCTGGATGCACTGGACAGTCTTAAACTAAAATGAAATCTAATGGCCGGCTATTGGGAAGAAAGATCCTCCTTTTGTAATGAGAAATCTGATTAAATCTTGGAAGCTGGGAGGTTAAAGGGAGCTCCAAGTTTATCTACTAAAACCCTCCATGGAACTTTTATAGTTTTCGGGAAGATTGGTCATCCTCCATTCATGCTTCTATATCTTCTAGGCTGTTTCTTTCCCTTTTGTAGACTCTCAGTTCTGCCTAGAATAATCATTCGAGTTTACTGCTCTGTTCTCCCACAAGCGACAAACGGATAGACTCCTTGAGAGCATGAGACACTACCATCACTTCCTCCCCCCCCCCCCCACTTCCTCCTCTTCTTGCCCCTATAACTATCAGAGTACCTACAAAGATTTGTGCATAGTGAGTGCTCAACAATAAATGTTGTTGAAAATAAATGTCTGGCTGACGTCACTATAGTGTATACCTATTTGTATACCTATGAACCTTTGGTTCTCGCTGAACTAATAAGTTCTGCTTGGGTTTAAAGTCAAGAATTTCAAATAAGTGGTGTTATTCTTTAATTGAAGAATCATATAAACTTTGAAGCATACATACCTAGTTTAACTGAGCACTAAAGTGTATGTAATATGCATAAAAGCATTAAAAATGAAAAGTACAAAAAATCGTCAAAAATAGACATTTTACACAGGCATAATGTTGAGTGAAGAAAATTTGATTTAAAAAAAAAAGAGTGAAACCTGACACGCAAAAATGTGTGTGTACTAGTGCATGTGTGGGGTGGGGTGGGGTGGGGTGGGGTTGGGGGTTGGGGGGGTGTATGCTGCATGGTACCTTGTTCTAAAACCCCAGTAATGTACAATGCTAGGAGCATCTTTGCAGGAACATTGGTTAGAAGGGAGCATGGAAATGACTTCTAGAATGTTACTGTTTTATTTTTTATTCTTGAATCTGGAGGCACAGCTGCATTCATTATGAGGAGACTCATTAAGCTATACGCTTATGATATGTGCACTTGTGTACATTATGCTTCATTAAAAAAATTTAAGCAATATTTTTCTCAAACCCCAGGAAACAGACTTGCATATTAGCTAGAGCACATTCTCTCCATTTTAGGACCTCCACTTTAATTAATGAAGCTAATCAAACTCTCTTAGCTATTGATCAGACAGCAAGACACCTTCAATATGTAGAAATTTTCTAACAGGAATATCTGTACATCAGTTTCTAGTTGCTATGGCAACTACCGAGCGCCTACTCTCCTTGAAAAGGAACATGTTCTTCTTCCTGCCCCTCTCAGGCCACTGATATATTAACACTCAAATGTGAAAGTTATTTCATGCATGTGAACCTATTTTGTGGAGTAAGGTGGGTGCTTTCACAGTGAAACCTCATTTGTAGATCCTCTGCAAAATGACCTCATGGCCATGAATTTGAAAGAAAGCAAGGGGAGGTATATGGGAGAGTTTGGAGGAAGGAAAGAGAAGGGAGACATGATGTAACTATATTATAATCTCGAAAAATAATATGAATACTGTTTTTTAAAAGTAGCCTCATGAGTTCTTGTAGGGAGTATTTACTACATTAAAATGCAAAGTGAACAGGACCTGGCAAGCTGTAGACAATTAATAAATTTCAATTACTCGGGGAAATGTCTTGCCTGATCTAAGTCAGAAGACCCATGTCCTAGGCATGGGTCTGCCAGTCATGAAGGTGAAACTTGAA